>VWZY01004179.1:902621-925177 GCA_013399075.1 Chloroceryle aenea
ACTCAGCACAGACCCAGGTTGCCCATGCACAAACAACAGCTTCCGTCACCCGTCAAGTGGCCAAGAGCAGCGACCCGAGCTACAGCTACTGCCGGCAATTAGCAATGCACCCCCCACACAGTCCCATGCTGCTTCCTTGACAGCCGTATCAGCTGGCAAATAATTAGCACCACGGCTCCCCTTCCTTTATTGCTTCTCCCTCCCAAACTCAGTTGATTATGCAAAAAATGTTTGGTTTTTTTGCTCATTATCTGGCGAAAATGTTTGAACAGGAAAGGAAGCTGCCACGCACCGCCCGCCGAAGTGTGAATTGGCATTTGCTTGCATTTGCATCCCTGCCGTGTGGCTCTTTGTTCATTTTCAGCCGATTTCCTGCTCTGCCACTCAAGCCGGTATTAATGGAGTCACTTTTTTTTTCCCTGAGGATTTTTTCTTTTTTTTTTTTTTGAGGGGTGTGCTTCCTTTGTTGGTTTGTTTTGTTTTTGTTTTAAAAAAAAAAAAAGATTCCTTCTCTTTGTACTCTTAATCATTTCTCCTGCCTAGTACAGCATCGATTCAGAGGCAAGGCTGTTAACTAGCCTGATTGCTCAGTTGGCCCAAATTGCAGCACCAACCCAAGCACTGAAAATTCATGAATCTCTCTACTCCCTAAAATTGGGAAAATAACTCTTTTTAAGCAATCAGTGCAGGGGTCATTAGAGGTTTTCAAAGTTTTTCTCTTGCATGAAGAGGGACAAAAATTTTCCAAAGAAAAAAAGATTTGTAATTGGTGATTTTCAAGCAGCAGTGTTAGTGCTGTCTCTAGATCTTTCAGAAACACTCACCAAGTATACAAGACCCTCAATAAAACTGTGACTGCAACACTTTCCATATATTAATCCCACGGGAATCTGTGACAAAATAGAGAGTTCTTTACAACAGCTTCTGCCATTTCAATGTCTTACTAACACCAGAGAGAATAGCTCCTCCATCCCTACACCCCCTACAAAGCACTGAGATCTCCTCCCCTGCAGCAAGTGTCTTGGAGTAACACACATCTCATATAGTGACAAAAAAAAGAAGAGATGATTCTATCTCACTCCCTCAAAAACAAACTTGACAGATGAAGGAGGAGGACAAACATCTCCTTGCTTTAGCTGAAGCACAAGGAGCAGGAGGAAGGGAAGGTCAGGGCAAACTCCAATATCCCACTCTGCTTCCAGACCACTAATGACAGCTCTCAGCAGAGCCATAGTCAATGGCACTTCAGTGGCCCTAATGCAATGTGTCAGCTCCAGACAGGGCACTGTAATAATTTCTGCTGTCCCTGTTCGAGATTGTGCCAGTAGCATCCATGTTTACAGACAAGGCAACCCAGGAGCTAAAGATCCCCATCTGAGTCACCATCCCCCTGACAGGTAGAATGGAAAGCAGCACAAGTTTTCCAAGGAGAACAAGGTGGGAAGAGAGGTATTTTTCAGTAACTTGCACCCAAATAAAAGAAAATTGTCAGACTGAGTCTGCCTCCTTCACAGGGGAAATCCCATCTGGGATTTGGGTCAATGCATCAGGAAGCAGCTACTGCCCTCCAAAACCATTCAGCCCCACAGCAAGAGCCTGGCACAGGAATGCTGTGAATGAAAAGGAGGTGGCCCAGATCAGACCAAGTCTGCCTCCAAAGTGGAGCAGGCAGCTCAGCCTTGGTAGGAAACCATTTGCTTCCAAAAAATCCCTGTTGTGCACAAGACAAAGCAGGGAGTCAGCAAAAAAAAGAAAAAATACAAAGGAAGAAAGAAAAGAAAAAAGAAGGTGAGATGGTATTTGAACTATTTCATTGCCTACTCTTGCTTTACTCAGGTTGGGGCTTTTTTCCCTGACTTAGCATCTCACCACTGAACATACTGCCCAGGAAACAAGGCCCTCCAGCTGCTAGGTGCAGTCATCCTCCCATTCCTCCCTGAATCACACTGGGAGGTACTGGAGGGGAGAGAGAGGTACTGGAGAGCACAAAGGAGAGCAAGGGCTGCACAGAGATTAGTCCCTCAGTGATTAACTGGCTTGTCGTTGTATAGCCAGAGCTCTGTTTCTTGCTTTGCATGTTCAGCCCCAGCAAGGGCCACAGGGCCATTAAAATGCCATGTCATCTCTTCTGCCACCAGCACCACCAGTTCTACCTGCTTCTTCAACCACTTACTGTTTTGGGGATTATCTACATCTACTCCCTGCTTTAGGAGAGAAGAAGATAGCAAGAGTTCTCAATAACTGAAATCTAAACAGAGAGGTAATAAACCAAAGTAACCAGGGGCATGGGAGAAGTAGATCTGTCCAATGTCCTCCCAGTCTGGCAGGCCCCACGGTGTGTCCTACTCACAGCCACCAACACAAGCTGCATTTTTTGCATTGGGTCTTGCAGGTTTTTTGAATTAAGAACTAGGGCAGTGATAAAAAGACAAGTCATTCCATGAGCAGCAAAAATTGGTCTCCCAGTTTCCCATGGCTGCATCTGATGTGGATTCTATTAGGTCTAATAGTAAATCTGAATTTACTTCTTCATCTGTGCTTTCTGGCTGAGGCTACAAACAAGAGTGTTTCTTTTAACCAAGATGCTTGTTCACCTGTTATCACCTAGCAGCCAGATAGCTATTTGCAGGGGTCAGCTGCCTACACTTAAATCAATCCTATCTCCTAGGAAATCCACAACTTCCCTAAATCATGGATCCCTGGGCTTCCAAAACAATTAGACCCAATTGTTGCTCAAGTCAGTGAACCTTACCAAGGCTGTCTTCCTGCCTTACTGAGAAATCCCATCAGCCCTGGGTTTCATGAAGCCTGTGGAGACGTCCTGGGCCAAATTCTCTCTCTGCAGCAACCAACAAAAGTGATCTCAGTAATACCATGACTCTTCTTAGTTAATGTTCCCAATGGGATGTGAGCACAGGCACCAGGATCTCCTGACATCAGCTAGGTCTCAAGCAAACCTCTCTTAAAATGAGGGGGGGCAGGGAGCAGCTTTCTCAGAAAAAGCACTGATTTAGGAGTTCATTATGCCTGCCTGCAAGGGAGCAAAACGAAGGTTTTCTTCATTTAGAAGAGATACTAGCCTATGCTATTAACAGAGATCACCTCTTAATTAAAATCGGCATTGACTAAATAAGATTCTGTGACAATTAGACTTGTTGTCTGCAAGTTGTTCAGATTCCTGGATTGCTTTGAGATGGCTCCCACAGAGAAAGTGCATTAATCTTGTGGGAAGACCAAAAGGTAAGCCCTCCTATTTGTTTAATGGAAAAAAGACAGCTGGAGACAGTTATTTTGCCATAGGGTAATTGCACTCCTTGTTTAGAGAACTGAATACTAAAACAGCATTAAGAACCAAAAGCTTTTCACACTAACGCAGGACAGTAGTTTTTGCTACAACAAAAGCACAAGGTTAGAAGCAGGAACCCAAATGACTAATGTGATTTGATCCATTTTGAGCAGAGTTATTTCTATAAGTCAAGGGAGGCATTTATCTGTAGTCAGGTAAAGAGCAGTCAGGGGAATGAGAGTAGGTCGGGCAGCCAGTGATGATTCAAACTGCAGCTGCCTGGGAGCTAGTCTCCAAGGCCCAAGATTTTAAAGATATCCAAGTGACTGAAGTTGCAGACATGTACTTCGAAAACAGACTATAATCATCCCTATCTTTAGGCATCTAATCACCTGTAAAACGTTATACTACTAGGAGGGGAGGGAAGGATATATCCACACACACCCATTCTGAATCTCAAAATGTTTTTTAGCTCCCAAATTACACGCTCTCTGCTACAGCCTGGCCAGGGGCTGTACCATCACTAGAGGAGGACAGTAACTTAATCCCTCTTACCTCTGCCCCAGGCTGGCACTCCATGTGGCATCACACTCTGGCATTTTATGCACCAGTGAGAGCCTTGGGTTTGATTGTAAGGCTCTTTGCAACTGAGCCCCCAGGACAGCTCTCTAAGGGCAGTTTGGGTTATTTTAGCATTGCCACGGCAGGTTGGAGATGGCTGTGTCAGCTCTACACAAGGGCAGCACAGCAGTAGCCTCCTGTCTTCAAAGCACTTACCCTTCAACAAGAGATTAATAGATCTACGGAGGTTAGGACTGGAAAATAAAAAAGCCCATTTTGAATACTGGTACAAACAGATTGCATGATTTCCTGGAACTGTTTAACTATGGAGTCCACCACAACCCACGAGCACCTCCCATGTCCACGCTTCAAAAAAAGAAAAATGTTAACTTCTCCTTTGTGATTCTGCAGCACAATTTCATTCTCATGACACTGCCTGTTTTACTCACTGCATTCAAAAAAAAAAAAAAACCAAAAAAACCACCCTTACCAGTGAGCTCAGGTTGGAATGGACCGAGTTATTTTGGGAGCAACTCCTCTCTAATTTCATAAATATGTTTACCAACAAATTTGTGATACAAATCTTTCTTGTGAAGAAGAGCCTCATATTTTTCTCTTCACTGGCAACAAACCCCTCAGAGCACATATTCATGAGTTACATAGGAGACAAACGAGGGCTTAAGGAAATGTCTTATGGCAAATCTTCAAGACCACAGCCAGAGAGGATGGCCATGAAACACATAACCATACTTCCTGGAACAAAGTCATTGCCCCAGAGATGATGACTGAACTTTCTCCCATTTTCCCAGCTCCTTCTGGTGGAAAAGGTAACATGGGCATTATCAACCTTCTGCTGGCCCCACTGCAATGATGCCGCATTCCCTTCCCCAGTGTGGCTCCACTGATGGTAGTTTCTTGTGCCCTCAGAGGCTTCCGTAGCATCTCCTCCATCTATTTGTGTAGTCATTGCTCCTGCAATCTGACCCCGGGAGAACTTGTCCAAACCTGGAGGTTAGTCCAAAAGGAACTTCTACTTCTTAACCTCCACTCACCAATACACACAGCATGAGATTCATCTCTCCACACCCTCCATGTCTCCCCTTCTTTTCTTCTAAAGCCTGTATTGATTTATGTACCAACCTTTCTAAGGTTGCTGCTTTATTCACAGGAAGCAGATCTATAAAAGTTACAATAGCCTGTTCTTCAACAGAAAACACTGTGCTTTGTTCGATTTTTTTTTCTTTTTAATACAAAACCAAAATTACTTTTAAAGGAATAGTATATTTCAAGCAACCATTTTCAACCAGATATGTTGTAGAGAGTTATTTGCATAGCAGTAGCCTTTATGAGACCAAGATATGAGCCAGAACATGCCCCTGTTACCAAGCAAGTTGGCTTCCGAGGGATACTAGAGCATTATTTCTTCCCCTCAGCAAGCCTTCAGCAGATACATAACACTGATAGAAGAGGATTCCTGCTTCTAATGGAGAAGCATGAAGAGTTTCAGAATTTAGTAAACAAGTAGATGATGTCAGTTTTGTGTGTGCACACACAAAGCCCATTTAAGTTGGCTCCACAGAGAAGCCATGCTTTGCAAAGATTTAACTCGCATCAACTTTCACAGGATATTAAACACCTCTCAAGGACTGATCCAAGTCCCATCTGATAAGAACGAATGCTGGACTCTGCCTGCAATGCCAAAATCTGGTGGTACTCATGTTTTCTTCAAATACATTTTATATGCAGTTTTTCTGTAAATCTCATTCCATAAAAAAGCATGAAAGTGAAACAAACTAAAAATACATGATTTAAGAACCTGCAGTCAACCTGCATTACAGTCCTGTATTTTACGTATCAGAGACGTTGCTACAATGCTTTGCCTGTCATTCATTATTGCTTTGGAAGCCAGTGCAGAGTAATTTTAGATTATCTAATCAGCATATCTAAGGAAGTGTGCAACAGAGGACCTGGAAACAGTTCTTAATTTTCACTCAGGGTGTACCAAGAGATGGAAGAGAAAAGTATTTGAAAAAGGGACTAAATTTTTTTATTAACCTCTGATGGATTTATTATCCATCTGCTGTCCTTTTGCACCTCTTGAACCCAGTAGCCAATACCCATCAACCTCAGGGGAAGAAAGAGCAGCCTGAAAGAGGATTATAGTCCTGTAACTTTCATTAAAATTGTGTTTTGAGCAGAAAAGACTCAAAATACTGCTCTCAGCCAAGCAAAGCGCTGCTGTGCAAACCAGCTCTGGAACAGCTTCACCAATCATTTTTGCTCTGTGCGGCAGAGAGAACAAGGGATACTGGATGCAAAACTGTTAAAAATAAGTGCTCTTTTCTCTCCTGTTGTTCTTCTGAAGTAGCTTGTGATTCATTTTCTTTCTTTAATTTTAAAATATCAATGACAACTCTTTCCCCATTCTGGTGAGGATATGCATTTATGCATTAAGATAGGCTTATGAAGAACTTCTTGAAGGATAGCATAGCCTGGGTCTCCCACACAAATAGTTTTCCCAGACAAAACCCAAACATCTTTACTTTTATTGACCTCTTCCAAAGCATCCTCTAAAAAAGTACATTCCAAAAAGGTCCCTTTTGTTACTCAGTGAGCCCTTTCCAGTTCACTTTTCTTAACCTCTCTACAGCAAGATTTGAATTTCTAGTGTTAAAGAATAAAAATAAAGACAGAAAGGGAGAGACACTTGCCTTCCCACTCTCTCTCTCACCATCCCAGACATTTTCATACAGCTTCTATGAATGACCCAGTGGCAGGGGAAACCACACAGTTTCTCACCCTCCTTGCAGGTCACATTTGCACGCAGACACACGCACATAAGATGTGGTGATTTTGTGCATGAGGGCCAAGAATAGTCCCAAAACCAGCTCAGTGAGATTATTATTTCTCAGTGGTTCTAGTGCCTGAAATGATGTTATTAAAGTTACATTTTCCAGTCAATCTGGCAATTTCTCTTATTAAGCACTGCAGACCGTACTGGGGAGAGTCCACCAATAAACTAGGAGGATGAAATATTGCTGATATACTGATTGTGTTATCTGAAGAAACTACCTTTCAAGAGTAAAAATTAAAGAGGAATAAGATACATTTTCAGGATGATCTTTCATGAAAATTATCCAAATGAGCAATTGTAATATGGTGAGAAATGACCAATAAAGTCTAACACCATTCCCAGGGAAGAATGCCTCTCTAGACAGAGCTGGGTTTATTAATCTATGCAGCAGGCAGCAGTAAATCCTAGCTGGCAAGGGAATACAGTTCCACCTATTAACTCCACATAAGCTTCCGAACTTTTTCTTGAATATGGAGATGGATAAGAAACACAGCCTGCTGAATCCAAACCCTGGGGACTTTCTTTCAAGCACCAAATGACATACTGTGTGACTGTGGAGGGAAATCAAATAATAAAAAAATAAAAGATAGATCCATTATGACTTTTCAATCAAATGAAATTAAATAATGTCAGTTTATTAGATTTTAGCACTCACTGGTGCCAGCTAAACTTAGCAGCCTCTATTACCTGCTTCTTTAAAACCCCTGGATTTAGTCAAAAGGCAAAAACAAGCTTTGTTTTAATGAAAACTATCATGATGGCTTTCACTGCACAGTGTTTGGCACTAAGCTGCCTCCCAGCTGGGAAGGCTGTCAAAAGGTACACGCAAAGATTTTATTTTTGACTTACCAGCAGTTAAAGTAAAAAAAAAATTATCAATGTCCATAGTACAAAAATATTTTGCCTTGTTTTTTGTTTTTTTTTTTTTCTGCCTTACCTAACACTGGTCTTAGACACACAGAGGTCCAGGGAGGGGATGGGGAGACAGGACTCAGGAGCTACTGGCAGTGCCAAGAACTGGGCACCCTCATACAGAGCCCGGGCGTGAATACTCAGTACAAATCAACAGCTTGGAGACAATAGAACAGGTGGAAGTCAGGATTTCCACCTTCTGAAATTGAGATTAATTTGCTGCAGCGATAGTAAATTCTTGGACTAAATTAGCCTTTTACAACCTCTCTTTGCTTTAAAAATGGTACCTGTTGATTTCCATCCTTTAAGATCTTATGAAAGAACTGTCACATCAAGTGGTTGCTAACTTCCCAGGGAGGGAAGGAATTTCAGAAGCACAGGGTAGCACTGTATGGAATAGAAGGGCAGACAACAATCAGATCTGGTGCACAAGCGTGGCAGGAGAACACATAACTCTTCAGTGGAGAGGCAGAGACACAGAGTTTGGGACAGAAAGGTGTAGAGATTCATCCTAGATGTTGGAATGTGTACATGTCCTCTCCTTTCACTGAATGAGAAGAATTAACCTCCCAGACATGACGTTACAGGGTATACTGTCACGATGGATGGGCATCTTTTTAAAAAGCACTCACCACCCCTTCGGGGATACCGAGCATTGATACAGCACCTGGGCTAATCTCTTTGACCTGGATTATAAAGGGCGTGAGACTGGATTTTGAATTGGGTTGTTTTCAGCCAAATAAGCAGTCTTTAAAAAAAAAGGTTAAGGTCCCATTTGGGATGAAGCTGGATGAAAAGAAAAACAACAGTTCAGTGAGCGGATCATTTTTGTCCATAATAAGTATTTTCTGTGATTCTGTCCAGCTCAAAGATTGAGATCTCACCTCAAATGAAGCAGGAGGATACATCAGTATTTCTGCAGCAGAGCCAAAAAACAATCAGTGCCCAGGTTTTCTGAGCTAGTTTGTTTCTGCTGAAAGATGCCCAATTTTAAACAGAGGAAAAGTGTAATAATCTCTCCCCAACATAAACACAGGTGAGAAGAGATAGAACATGAGTTTTGAAATAAAAGTGAGAGTAACAAAAACTATCGATGGATACCTCAAGTTTGCAAATTAGTGAGTTGAAACAACAGGGTTCTTTCTCTTCTGGGCTTTGCTACAGCTGCATAACTTCTCCCAGTTCAGCAGGGAAACAGCCAACAGCAAATCTCTTGTAGCAGGCAGCAGATAAAGCAGAGAAAAACCCACTGGATTCAGCAGAGAGGTGGCACCAAGACACTGCCAAACTTCAGCCTGGTAATCCTTTTGGAAAAGGGACTCACTACAGTTGTAATACTCTTCCTTTTTTTAACTCCTGTAGCACTTCCAAGAGAACCCATGTTTCACAAGTGAAGTACCTGCTCTCAAGAGCATACATAAAATTTTAGTAGCTATGCTAAACTTACAGCATGCAATGTGGAGAGCAACTAAAAGCAGTAAAACAATATTAAGAAAATCTGCCAGGGAATAGAACTCTTTAGATGAGGAGTTGGGGAAAACGTCTTTCTACAGTGAATCAGTGCTTCTCTGCTATCTCCAGGAGCATCATCACTTCCAGATGGGCAACCCCTGCACCAGCAAGACTTAACAAGGGGTGGACAAGGGGAGTGAAGCTGGGCTGCTGCAAGGAAGGCCCCCCGCCACTTGTCCAGGTGTCCTGGTTTGGGTGAAAATAGGACTAATTCTGTTCAGTGATTTTNAACAGAGAGCGTCTGTTGGGTCTTAGGGGCTGCCCTGACCCTAAACCACGACACCAGGTTAGCACCCTTTCTCTGCTCCCAATTACAAGCCTGCTCTTGCTCAGGGAAAAGTCCCAGAAAATGAAATGAATAATGAAATCTGGGAGATTTCCTGTTCTAGTTCAAGAGGTGGCTGAGATTGATTCACACCATGCATGGACCTCTATCAGTCTCAGTGCCAGCAGCAATAAGAAAATCCATGTAAATCATAAGAAAACAAAACCAGCAAAACAAACAAACA
This sequence comes from Chloroceryle aenea, assembly GCA_013399075.1. Classification (NCBI taxonomy): domain Eukaryota; kingdom Metazoa; phylum Chordata; class Aves; order Coraciiformes; family Cerylidae; genus Chloroceryle; species Chloroceryle aenea. Next base: position 912,256 of record VWZY01004179.1, read on the forward strand.
AACCAACCCATCACTAAACAAAAAGTACAAACAGGCAAATCAAGCAACAGAACAGATGCATTTCAATGCAGTAACATTTAATAAAAGTATGAGCCAGGGATCAAGGTGTGAAGTGAAAAAAAACACTTTTATATAAAACCTAAAGGATGCCATCAGCACTAGCATACAAAAGTCAAATAAGCTATGAGGAGGAGATATCAAAGCTGTCCACAATCTCATTTGCTACAGCATTGATTTTGTCATCTCAACTAGGCTACATCTTCAAAAGGAGTTAGGAAAATTCAGAGCAGTCTGGTGAAGCCAGACAGCCCTGGCTAACCACAGCTCCCAGCTGGGTACTGCTCAGCCCCAGCCGCAGCAAGGGCAGGGCTGACACAAGGGTCAGAGGCTTTACTGACTGCTGGGAGAGAATAAACCAGCAGGACCCAGTGGAGAGCAGATGTAGCAAGACCCCAGCCTTCTTTTAAGCAAGGGGAATGTATCTTCACCAGCTTTTTCCATCATCCTGAAGGCCTGTGCATGCAAGTATGTCACACACAGGTTTGCCAGAGATACTGCAATGGGGCAATCCACCAGCTGGAGCCCCACAAAGCAGCCCAACAAGGTTTAGGAACCCCGTTAGCTGCAAAGGCAGCTACTAATACTCCTGGAAGAGTGTATCATATGGGAAGACATTCAATGCAGCAGGTTGCAAATATCCTGGACTTGCAATGCATTCTGAGGCAAAGTGATTAAAAAACAGTGGGAGCGAAAAAATAAGGAAAAAGTTCCAGACAGCATTAACTATTTAAAAATAAAGATTTAGAGCATCCCATTTAGACTTGTTTCCAGCTTAACCATGAAGCTCAGCTAAACCTTACTAAGACTTAATTCCCATAAATGTGATTTTCCCCTCAGCATTCCGCTAAGTAGCAATGTCTCAAAAAAAGTAAATACCAAATCGTGGGAGTTGGATTATTCATTCATGTGGTAAAAGACATTATATATGAATATATACAGATGTTCCCACTTCATGACTGATCTAAACATATGTAGATTTTAGACTCTGACACACAAGCCATCCATTATGCAATGGCCCGTGTATGTGGCTGGGCTGCTTTTATCCTCATCTGTGTCAGGGGGAATCACAGGAGCTGTGTGAGAGATGGAATAAGCTTATAGTTAAAAGACTAAAGAAAGTTTAAGCAAAAGCTTTGCTTAAAATGAAAGGATGGAGGGAGAAGGAGAAAAATCAAAGAGCCAAGGAATATCAGATTTATTTGGACAAGATGAAATAAAGTTTCAAAGCTCACAGTTACTTGATGTTGGAACTGGTGAGGTCTGACCCATCAGAGTAGCTGTTAAAAAGTTGCCTGAATTGCCCCATAAATCTTGCTTCCTACGAGCCCTACTCCTGTTTTTGCCCCACTTCTTGCTTCACATCAAACCTTGCCCTGCAACATCCCATCCTCCAAACAGGCTGGTGTCCAAGGATCAGCACAGCACCACCACAATGAAAGCAAACATCTGTTTAGTATGAAAGATGAGTAAGACCTCACTCGAGCAGAGTTATTCATACACTCCAGCTGTTTTATGTAGCTGCCTTCATGCAAACTATTGTGCTGGTTTCCAGTTGCTCCACATTGCATGGGTGATGGAAAGCAGGTAGAGAACCCAGTCTCAACTAGAGCCAATACAAGAATTCCCAGAGGGCATGGAAACTCCTGGTGAAAATCAGAACAAACTGCTGCAAGCCGGGCTCTGCCATCCTCTGAAAGGCTCACAAGAATTGCTCACTCTTGTGAGTGTCTGTGAGCAAACTGGGACAGTCTTGGGATTTTCACATGGAAATCCTGCTCTGTGCAAAATTCAAGCCCCACAGTTCTTTGGTTGATTTTCCCTTTGGGTTTTTTCATATGTTTAAACTTCAAAATCATCTCAGCCAAAGGATTAGCCACGAGCAGTGTGCCAGCCTAAGGTGCCACAGGCTGTGGAACAGGGACATTGGTTAAAACAGCACTTGCCATTGGTGAGAGCCTGACCTCTCCTGAGCATCACAAAACAGTCAGAGGGACTGGCTCACAGGACTGGGAAAAAAAGTCAGTTTTTCATTGCCCTAGGCAGATACTTCCTCCCCTTTTGAACAAGAGAGGGGCTCAAGTTTAACCCAGATGAGACAGGGGAGAAACCAGGAGGCCATCCCAGGGCTGGGTTGAGCAGCCCCCAGCAGCGCAGCTCCACCTGCATCCCACAGACCTGCCTTCTCCTCACATTCTGCAACTCAAAGCCCAGATAAATAAACATGTGAATATGGGCATGTCTGAAAAGATGCAACACACATCTGAAAAGATGCAGCTGGGAGTTTTACAGCTTAAAGAGAATAGGAAGCAGCAATGAACCTGGGAAAAATTCAAGTGCCGCTAAAGACTGCAGAGTCTCGGGAAGAAAGGAGACTGATGTGATAGCCTTTCTTCACTCAGGAGCACAGACCATTAAGTGTAATGCTTCACATAATGTTTCCCAAATACCCACTTAATTTTGATTCAACAAGGCAGTTGTGCTAATAAAAATTAAAACCAGCAGGTTCTGTCGAGTGTGTAATAGATGTGTGGAAGTACAGCATGTGCAGGTACATCTAAAATTAACTAGGAATACTAAAACTGACTACTTTCCAAACCTCGGGAAGCCTGCAGAATGCTGCAATCACTAGATGTGTGCACTCAGCAGGGTGCTGTGCCAGTGCCTGCCCAGCCCCTCACCACACCAAGAGCCCTCAGGACAGGAGGGGGGTGGGAAACCTCACCTCACCAGGCATCTCCCCTTCCCACTGTGCTAACCTCTAAAAGCAGTTTGGATGTCTCCGAGAGCAGACAATGCCAGATGCTTACCTCTTGCCACTGCCTGCCAAACCAAAGAGAGCTGCCAATACATTTCCACCAGCTTTGTACAAGTATAAACGCCTACAGGTTTATACTGGTGCAAGACAGACGAGTGTGTGTGCAGGGAGACAAGACAGATCAGCTCCATGAACATTAGATATAGCAGATCCATTTAATGATTAAACACAGATGATTGTTTGCTTATAAAATGCAGCGTCACATAAATCTGCTAGGAGCTAATTGCCTATTATAGCTCATGATACTGCTTGAGTTGGCTGCTGAATGATAAAGGGAAAGAAGAGAAAGCCAGCGGAGCTTTGCTTGCTCACCTCTGCTGCAGTTTCCAAAATGTTTTGGTTTTGAGTTCTGCAAGGTGTACACTTATCCCCTTTTTAAGTGATGGGGTCCTTCTGCTGAGCTCGCTTGAGTGGGTAGAGGGTAAACTGAAATACAAGGGGAAAGGAGAATTGCTTTCATTCATTTTTGAGTTATTGTCACTAATAACCAACTTCTCTTTGTTTTCTCATGCCTCTTTCCCAGCCTCACAAATCACAGCAGCTATACTGTCTGTCTCTGAAGCCATCCTGGAGCTGGGTGACATCTCCCACTGCACTGATGGCAGTGGTTGCCTGGCACAGCCTGGCCACAGCAGCAAGGAGGGGATAAGGGCAGTAAGAAAGAGCCACATGCTACACAACAAGGGCAAGAGAGCCATGGACAGCAGGGTGAAACCTGGTTTGGAAAGAAAACAGGAAGCAATGAGAGATGTCCCCATTTCCTCAGAGCTCTTCTAACTTCACCCTTTTAACTCCACAGGTACAAGTTTTACAAGTCACCTGGGCTGTTTGATCCATATGTACATAAGCATCTTCCTACCAATTTCCCTGTATTTTCTGTGGCTCTATCCCAGAACCTCATCTAGTCCATTCCTACCTCACACATGGCTTGTTCCAAGCTGCACAGTAGTCACCTAACGATGAACTTGCAGAGAATCTACCCAGAGGGCAGCACCCAGGGGGCTACGGGGCTGCAGGTTCAAGGCACTCTTGCAGCATAAGCAACAGAGACCAGCGTTTCATGGCAGGAAGGTACATGATCTGCTTACACAGTAGGTTATGTGGGAAGTGCATTACATTATTGAAAAAAATCCTTTAGCAAATCACACACATTCATCTTATGCCAAGAGCTTAATCCTACCCAAATGGCACTGCATTCCACAAAGAAATTATCCTCTATAAATCAGCAGGGAAGGAGCAGGCCACATCTCTCACATCTCAGGCTGAACCATCCACTGCAGCAACAACCCCATATGGACAAGCCATCATTCCAACAGCGGGAAAGGAGATCTCAACTGAGAACTTGTGGAGAAGCATATTCATTGCCGAGACAACTCCACTGAGTCTGGCGGCACAGGAGTGGGGACCTGTCACAGGTTTGACTCAGACCTTCTTCATTTGTACAGCTGTGCACATGGTTGCCCAAAGACAGAGGAGCAGATCCATGACTTAGCTTGGATACTTGCCTGTGAAAGGCAACCAACTACAGCGGTGCCATCCCACACTTGCTATGGTGAGGAGCTGGATGTGCTGGACATCTGGTCATCCCAGGCACTGAGCAGGCTCAAAGGAAGGAACAGAAGCTGGAAAGGAAGAGTTACTTGGGATATCAAGCAAGTCAGTTTGCTCAGTAGCTGCAAACAACTTGGCGTAAGACCTCCAAAACAGGAGCAAAAACTGCCTCCCTCCTTTGGGAAAGGGAAGGATACAATGAAGCATTTTCATCCATACACCAGGGAGACTGATTTTACTCTTACCAGAACAACTTCCTGCCTCACAAATCAAAAGACTATTTAGTCTCTTTGTAATTGCTCCACAGGTCATCTTACCTAACACAAATATTGTTCTTGCCAAACTCAAGCCAGCACCTAACTTATAGCTTCATTAGTATATAGCATGCAAGTGTTAATTATACATTGAGACTGGAAGCTAAATTACTGCTGGGAAGAAAACCACAACCCTTCCAACCTTTCTACCATGATTTCAGGAACCTGTGCAATAAGGAACAGATCAGTTGAAGCATGATTAAGTGGGATCATCTCTTCATCTCTCAGCTTACTAAATAATTTAAGAAGGCCACTTTGGGGCTGACATGCAAAGCAGTTTAACAATGAATTAGCAAAAAAAATGATATTTCATCCTTCCATGATTTCCAGGTGTTGAGACCATTTTACTTCACAGCAATTTTAATTTCTGGGCCATTTTTTTCCCCTCTCCTCCCCACAAACACCTGCAGCTGCCAACAATGCTGGAATCTACAACAGCTAGGAAATGAATTTCCCTGTGAAGCAAATTCTTCCAGGATGAATTGAATGAAGGCAGAGCTCATAATTGCACATTACTGAAAACATTTCTGATAAAAAAAATGGGGAGATATTTTTATCCACATCTCCAGCTGAAAATTGCTGGGAAAGATGCTTTTGAAAAGGCATCATCTCCAAGCATGTAATTATCAGATCCTTGAACAAAAACACACGGTCAAAGAAAAAAAAAAAACAACTTTCATTGAAATAAAAAAAATCAGAGATGATAATCGTCAGGAATGGAAGGAGAAACTCTTCATCCTGTGTGACTTTGCACATCTTGTAAGTTACCAGACTGATTTGTAAATCCACAGATTAGTAAACTCGGCAGCTGAGAGCACCAAGCTTGGTTAGTAATGTAATTTTTATTTATTTTGGTTATGAACAGAATAATATTTTTAAAAACTCAGCAGCAGACTGGCAGTTAGACTATCACAGAACCAGAATTTCCTATCTCCCACTTAAGCACGCTTGTCATGAAACAGTATTCTGCCACCTTGAATAGACAGCCATACAATGACCTGGGGGTCCTATCCTATCAAGGCTTAAGACCATGCATTCCCTGATAGGATTACTCACATGCTAAAAATGATGCCGTAGTTGAAATGACAGCTGAAAAGAGCCTTAAATGTTCTTACGCCTGGTAGCGTTCAATTGCCAATTGACGAATGTCGCTAAATATTTCTTTTTGCTCTAGTTTCTCTCCTCCACTTCTGCTCTAACACTTTCTGATTATTACTACTTGCTAGCTTTAATTATTTATTTTCTTTGTAACAGCTACACGTGCACACAGAAGCACAAACACCCTTCCCTCCAAGTTGCCCAACACCTTTTTCTGATCTAGGTACAAATGCCTGTGGTTTCCATCCTTAAGTAGATAATAACACAAGCAATAAACATTGGCATGCACATACAAGTATAAACTTTAACAGTCCATTTTCAAAATAAATTGAATCCTACATGCCCTAACATATGCAAATACCAAGGGTATCAGCAGTGCAGATATCCTTGGCTTATGCATATTGAAAAAAAAACAAAACACAGCAAACACTACAGAGAATAATTAACTTGGACATAAAGCCAAAATCAAGACTTAGCACACCACAAGAAATTCCATCCCCTGCTATGGGTCACTCAAAGCCAGAGTGCACCTCGTCCAGCAGTAATGAGATTTTCTTAAGCAAGTTGGCAGGAAGGTAAATGGGCTGGAAACTGGATTCCAAACTGTGAATGCTGATGCTACGGACTTACATTTTTACTAAATCTGCCTGGCCTTTGCATTGAAAAACATACTTCTGCCAACAAATGCATACTAATGAGATGAGCATGAGTGCAACCTTTTAAGATAAAAATCTCTGATCTCCATACAGGTGGGTAAAAAAATGAATAAAAAGATAATTCATTTCTGTAGGTCATCAAAAGTTGTAGGAAATTGCTTTAGTCTTTTTTCTTCTATAAAAAGAAATTTTTGTCGAATGGCTCATTTCTAAAGCAAGAACTCATTTCAACTATCAGCTCATTTATACTTAACTTAATCAACAAAAGTTGAGAGACCTGGACACCAAAGTCCTAAAGCTGGTATTCTTAAGACCTTATGGAGGATGGGTAAAACATCACAAGACTGTAAAAGAGTAATATACAATGCTCAGCTTGAAAAAAAACAAACCAAAACAAATAGAAGTGATATCAATTCATCACCTCCTCTTTCAGTCCCTAGAACTAAGCAGTTGTGTTTGAGATGATAAAAGACGACAGGAAGACTAACCACAAACCTGGCTCTACCACAAATAAGTCACGCCCATTCAATTTCTTTCTATGGCAGAGAAACGTTTCTGGATAGACGGAAAATATAAGTTGTTATAGCTCAATTTTAGAAATGCTTCTGACACTGTTTCACATGCTATTTTTACAAGTATGTTTGGGAAGCAGGATACAGATGATTATAAAGTGTATGCAAAACTGATTGGAAAGCCACACACTGAGATAATTCATCAGTTGTTCACAATCAGAAGGGAAGGATGTATTAAAATTCTGTGGGGGCCCATCCCCAATCTGGTAAGACTCCAGGTTTTCATTAAATGAGGAGAGAGATTGCTTTTATGAAGTTTACTGACAGTCACTAGCTACAGGGGACTAGCAAGCTAGGAAATAGCCTATGAATTCAGAATGATTCACATATGTTTGAAAAAACAAATATACAATTCAGTAGAGGTGCATGCCAGCTGCCAAACCTAGTCAGGAATAATCAAATGAATAAAGGATGGGGGAAAACTATCTGACTGACAACTGAGGAAGGACTCCTCAGATATTGTGGACCGCAAATGAAGTGTGATTCCACAGTGCCATTTCATATGCAAGAAAAGCTTTATGTACCCTGGTACATATAAAGGTGGCTACAGTCTACAAGATCTGTGAAATCACCTCTGGTAAAAGCCTCAGCCTGAATGCAGAGCCCGGATTTGGGTACCACAGTTCAAGAGAGATGTGGTGCAGCTGGAGTTGATTCAGAGTGAATCTGTGCAGTTCAGTCAGACATCTAGAAGACCAAAAATTCTGAGACTGAGGGGAGGAATGAGTTGTCTATGGTAAAAAGAAGAGAGGGGGCAGAGATAAAGTGTTATTGCTGTCCTCAGACATTTTGAAAGAGCGATGCACAGAGGTAAGAAATAATCTGTTGTCTGTGTTAGGACAGGAAGCCAAGGCACCAAAATTGCCAACACAAAAAAACTTTTCCTTAAGTCTAGTGAATTAATTTGAGCTGATGTGGTGTTTCCAGCATGGATGTATTCAAATGCAAGCTGGATGGACAATAACATAGGTATGGCTGATACTAGTTCAGGGCAGAGGGACGGCCCAGACAAACTCTCAGCCTAGTTCTAGCTCAAGGAAATTATATGGCTGCTGTGATTAAACTCTAGTCCCAGGGATGTTTGTCTTGATACACAAATCCCAGTTTCTTTTAATCTTTCATTTTGCTGCAACTCAGGCAAAGCTGACAAGTGACGCAAATAGCTTGATGAGCAGAAGTTATATTAAATAGCACTATTGTGATAAATTCTTCAATAAGAAAGATAAAAATCTTTCTTCCTAGAAGATTTATCTATGAAGATTTCCTCCTGTCTTATTCTAGCTCCTCATATTAGTTTCCTATCCCTTTCAGATATTTCTCTATTTCTCCTTCTGCCTATCTGCAACAGCCGCAGATCTTCCCTGCTTACCAGAGAGGGCACAGCACAGAACAGGGGAGCTTATCCCCTGAAAACCAACAGTCAGGAAGGGGCAGAAATCTATTAATGAGTCTCTTTTCTTGGCCATTGCCACCCTACAAATAAAGGGTGCAGCTTGCTGGTCCAGAAGGTGGCACAGGAAATTCACACTGTTCTCCTGGGTCTGCAGAGGGCCCATCTCACATTAAAAGCACAGCTTCTAATGGCAACAAAAAAAAAATAAACCAACCCTAAAACCAAATAAAAAACTCAACAGAAAAGCACTGAACATCCTCATCTACTATCTTGATTTACTGTGCCTTCTATACAAACCAAACTTAAAAATAATGAAGTTACCCAAATGCACACATCTGAAACACAAAGGATCTTCTGAAGTTGCCTGTGCTGTAGTCAATTAACCATTTAACTTGGGCTGTTTTGCAATGGGATCCTCAGCTGGTCACTTGGAGCAGCGTGAAAGATACTCAGTGAGCTCTGTTGTTCTGCCCACACCTGCAATGATCCTGCAGTAAGGACTAACCAAATGCGAATTTTGCTAGAAGAAAACATAGAGGGTCTTCCTGGACTTCAGAAAGTGAAGTCCTACAACTGCAAAATAGCAAGGTTTCTTGTAGAAATACACTATCACACTGGTATCAGTAGAACCACACACAAGCTTACTGTAACCGGAAGATAAATGCTTCCTCCATCTTCCAAAAAATCACTGGTAGTTTGTATTTTCTAACCCTTCCATTCTGAAGGGCAGACAAAAGCTCTATATTATTAAAATGTCCCATTAGAAAACTTCTGAGAGTGGCTGGAGGAGAGAAAAAAAATCAGCAAGACACTAATGGCAGTGGGCCCAGGAAGTAATTCTGAAACACTTGGAAGCCTCTCTGAAACAATCCAACTGGTTTCTCATTTTGCCTTTCACACTTAAAATGCTAAAATAATATGATAGCAATTCACTTTTCTTGCTTGTATTTCAGATGATTTCCAGAGATGAGCTTTGTGGAAATGCCTGGATATTGGGAGGAAAAAAAAAACAACATTAAGAACCCACTGAGGGGCCAAAAGAGAGCCTCCTTATGCATCAGCAAAGCCAAACCCAATGCACTGTAAACCAAACCCCTCTCACAGCTTTATCCTGTGCACTTAAGTAACTAAGAAGGGATGGCAGACATGAAATGAGATAGTTGCCCACTCCCCTCTGTCTTTGCTCAGTGGCTGGTGCAAAAGATGGCCTAATCTGTTGATGGTAAGGAAGATAGTACCTACTGGGTGATGAAAGCCTGGGCTTGGTTCTCTGGAACACCACCATAACAAACAGTAAGCATCTGATACCAGGGTGAAGGCGGCTTCCTCACCAGCTTAGTGACTGCACCATGCCCTTGTACATGACAAAGCTATGCACAGTATTGACCCAAGGTTCCCCAAGAAAGGTTTGGTGCTGAGACTAGGAATAATTTTCATTTGATCAGTAAACACCCAGACAGCATCACCATTTGCAGCAACACAGCGATCACTGGGACTTGCATGAAGCACCAGATGCCTCTGGTGACATGTGGGAGGAACTGCATGAATTATCCCCCCTGTGGCTGGTGGCATCCAGAAGACTTCTCCAGCATAGCTGGTGTCAGCCACCTCTGAGCTAGGGGCCCAGTTTATGGCTCAGCCCCAAGAGTGATGGGAGCTCCTGCCAAGTTGTCTTTTGATCTTTTCATGGAATGGTTGCCTTCCTGCCCTGTTAAATCATGTGCCCAGACTCCCTCTGCCTACCAGGACTCATCACCATGTCTCAGGCAGCTTCAAAATAAGCCCCAGCCCCCAAACTGCTACCTGCTCTGCTGCTGCAGTAAGTGGACATTACATCCAATCACCATCCATGGGATTCAGCAACAGCACCAGGCTAAACTGCTTCACACCTGGTTTCTTTCACCCCTCTGGTTTAGGGAGGGAAGACGATTTTCTGAAGTTCATGCTTTAGGGCATCTTGAGGCCAAGGAGAGGACAAAGTCAGTCCTACTACATCACTTCAGGCAATGTAAATTGATTCAGAAACCATAAATTACCTCTGTACTTCAAACTCCAATGTCTTTGTTTTAAAAGGCAAATGCTTGCATCAGGGCAGAAGAGCAAGCTCCATGCAGCATATTTAACTGCAACAAGCAGAGCTACAGCATGCAACAAACTACCTGAATATTGCACCCAGTTAGAAATACCAGAGCCTGTCCACCCTGGAAAAACTGAGGCCTGGTTTTGGTGATTGTGCCCTTCGTAAAGGTGCCCTTCTACACTTGTCTACCCACTCTTCTGCAAAAATGAAATAGATTTTTTTATACTCTCTAATAGTGAATTCTCACCCCAGAGCTCTGAAACAGGAGTTAGCAGCTCATTGAAATGGCAGATCTCTAGCAAGAGACAAAATATTTATTAGACAAGGTATTAGGTTACACTGGAGGTGGGGGTGATGTTCAGTGGTCCCACCGTATTCAGTAGAGTCCCTGACCCCTGTCTTCCCCTAGAGCCCTCTATTCACCACTGCTGAATACCCAGTCCATTCACATGCTGATTGTGAAAAATAAAAGAGCTACATTTAGATTGTTATTAAAAATAATCCCATGCACAACAGCTGTAAAGGTTCTGCAATATCTGGAGTGCCTTAAGAAGAGCCCCGGTGCCTGCCAATCTTCCAGCTGAAGGGGATGGAGGGAGGCAGCCTGAAGGGTACTCTCCAGTGGTCACAGGGAGAAATTCTCTCCGGAGAAGCTAGGGTATATTTTGCAAATCAAAGCAATTAAGTCACAGCTTGTATGCAATGGTTTGGCCTTTGTAAAACCCCCTTTCAAAGCAGCACATGAAACTGTTAATGATATTTAAGGTGGTTAAGGGAAATCGGAGTAATCAAAAGTAAACTACTGGAGGAGGGAAGGATAAAAAAAAAAATAAATAAAATACGGACAGGCTCACTCACCAAAGTCTGACTGCAAATCCTTTTTCAGTCCACAAAGCATGTCTGCTGTTATCTATCAGATCATTCAACTAATTGCAACAGCCGCTCCTTTCTCTCCCTGCCTGCTCTGGAATCNGGGGGAAGGGGGGAAAAAAAAAAGAAAAAAGGGGGAGAGAATAGCTAAAAGGACCGGCGGGGCTGCAGCGGAGGGAGCGCTGCCTTCGGCGCCGTGCTCGGAGCCAGCTGCAGAAGTTGGCGGGCAGCGGAGCCCCCGCAAACCTCTAAGTTGCAGCAGCAGCAGCAGCGGGGCTGAGNACGGACAGGCTCACTCACCAAAGTCTGACTGCAAATCCTTTTTCAGTCCACAAAGCATGTCTGCTGTTATCTATCAGATCATTCAACTAATTGCAACAGCCGCTCCTTTCTCTCCCTGCCTGCTCTGGAATCACTTTCCAGCCAGCTCAGGCTCACTTTCAGGCTGCCTCCCAGAGCCGAGCGCGGCTGCAGCGCACACGCTGCTCCTCGCTTCACGGCAGCAAAATGAAATAAAGAATACAAATTCAAATTAAAAAAGAAATAAAAGAAATCGTCCTGGGCACTCCAGTTTGCGCGGACTCAAAAATGTGGCAATCCTTTAGAAAGAAACGTCTTTACATGGCTGTTTAACGTGCGCCTCGCCAGTCCTGCGCAGCAGTGGGAAAATGAAGGGTGCCGGGTTTACCGCCCGTCCTAAAAATCCCGTGCTAGTGCCCTGGGCTCGCCCGGCCATCGGGCACGGCAAAGCCGACGCTGGCAGAGCAGTGATTACAGGGGACAGCTGGCGGGAGGGGAGGCAGCCACCGAGCCCCGACTCCCTGGCAGACGCGGCCAATGCCGACCGCGCGCTTCATTCCCGGNCTGCAGTATTGCCTGACACACTTTCCTCTCCCCCACCCCCTCTTGGCAAGTGCTTGCAGAGCCTCCAGCACCTTTCAAGGCAATGTCAAGCTGCTGTCAAAGCATTACACTGCCTCCCAAACGCGCGCACGCAGAGCTCGTAAGGGAGTAGGAAGCTGCAGTCTTGTGCCCTGCCTACGGGGTTTTCTGAAAACTCAGTTTAACCCTTTCTTAGAAAGGGCAGAGGAACCAGCAGTGGCAAAACGTGCGCAAATCCTGTGCGAGGATTTGGGCTAGCAAGGGATTGCAGCGGGGCCGGGGGGAGTTGCGGGCAATGCTGGTCACCGGCAGGGTCAGGGGGAGTCCTGCCCGCCAGCATGGGCTGTTTCACGGCTTCCCCCAAAACAGCTGGTCCTGCACCGTGGGTGGAGACAGGGCACGGGACTAGAAATGTAATAAACTAGTATCTGATTCCCTTACGATTAACAAGAAAGGCCCAGAGAGGCCGACTGGTGCTAGAGCTACAGAGCATGTAGGTGATGATACTACCCTGGCCGTGGAGTACACAGCAGGGGAGGCAGCAGGGGTGTGCATAGGGCTTGCATCCCACCTGCAGCACCATGCAGGTCCCCAGTTTAGTCAAACCACGAGATGCAAACTCTGTACCAAG
>VWZY01004179.1:926274-939549 GCA_013399075.1 Chloroceryle aenea
CTGAGTGCAAGAAGAGGCTGCGACTGCAGTATTGCCTGACACACTTTCCTCTCCCCCACCCCCTCTTGGCAAGTGCTTGCAGAGCCTCCAGCACCTTTCAAGGCAATGTCAAGCTGCTGTCAAAGCATTACACTGACTCCCAAACGCGCGCACGCAGAGCTCGTAAGGGAGTAGGAAGCTGCAGTCTTGTGCCCTGCCTAAGGGGTTTTCTGAAAACTCAGTTTAACCCTTTCTTAGAAATGGCAGAAGAAGAAGCAGTNAACCCTTTCTTAGAAAGGGCAGAGGAACCAGCAGTGGCAAAACGTGCGCAAATCCTGTGCGAGGATTTGGGCTAGCAAGGGATTGCAGCGGGGCCGGGGGGAGTTGCGGGCAATGCTGGTCACCGGCAGGGTCAGGGGGAGTCCTGCCCGCCAGCATGGGCTGTTTCACGGCTTCCCCCAAAACAGCTGGTCCTGCACCGTGGGTGGAGACAGGGCACGGGACTAGAAATGTAATAAACTAGTATCTGATTCCCTTACTATTAACAAGAAAGGCCCAGAGAGGCCGACTGGTGCTAGAGCTACAGAGCATGTAGGTGATGATACTACCCTGGCCGTGGAGTACACAGCAGGGGAGGCAGCAGGGGTGTGCATAGGGCTTGCATCCCACCTGCAGCACCATGCAGGTCCCCAGTTCAGTCAAACCACGAGATGCAAACTCTGTACCAAGCATCCCACAGCTTTCATCTGAAAGGGGGGGGTAGTACAGAGAAGTCCTAAGTGACTTCTCCACAGTCACTCTATTCCCTTAGGAACTGATACCATCTTTAACAGCAAGAGTATACCCAGGTGAGTATAAACAGTGAGGAGAGGGCAAGACAGGAATGATCCAAGGTGCAAAGGCATAAAAGCCATCTACATTTTCATATGAGGCTTTAGTCATCTTTGAGTCTTCTACCAGATTCAGGTGAAAATGGTCAAGAGGTTACAGATTTAGAAGGAAGCTCACAAAGAGGCAGCAAGGTTAAGTCTCGTTTCCTTCAAAAACAAATCAGGATAAATCAAAAGAGCCTGAATATATCCAGATGTGCCAGCGAGAAATTTTGCGGACCTGTGGACCCTAACTGTGTGGCCCATGTTGGGGAGGAGAACTGAGATTGAGCCTAATGCCAGAGTTCTTGCATGGATTGAAAGGCAGCAACATGTCTATTGTGGGTTAAACTCAGCTGTTTCACACACAGACAACTTATACAAAAGCAATAAAATTACTAAGTAAGAAAAAACTACTTACAAGAGAGATATTTTGGTCCATAATTTGTTTTTAAGAAGTTGTTCAGGCTGACAATAGACTTAATTAGTAATTGAGCCAAAATTTATAATTAGAAATCTTTTCACACAGCTATTAATGCTTTTGCTGCAGAGAAATCTCGTCTTAAAGGCAAAAAATGTCTCCAGTTGCACCACAAATACATCGAGAAGCTGCTAATTTGAGAATAGCCCATTGCTTTGGATGCCATGAAATGGACATGTGCAATAGGATGCTTTAAAGAAAAGCTAGACCCAATTGTTTATATTCATATGACCATAAAATTATTCCCAGAATATCTGCTGCATTAACAAATTATATGAGGGGGCAAGTCTACTACAGAAGTTGCTTCATTTTGTGGGTCAAAACTGGATGTAGCTGCTCCATTCCTCTGCTGCCAGCAGAGAAAGAAGAGGCATTTTTGCATTTCAACCCCAGAACTGCTTGTGGCATTCACTGAGCTGGCTGGCAAAAGACCAGTGAACCAGGAGCTTGGAGAGGATAAAGATGCTTACTCCATAGTTTATGGCCAAAACCCATAAATACATCAATTCCTTCATGTTTCAGGTGGCACTATATTAAAACAAGTTGAAGTGAGCAGGTTAAGTTTCTAACAGGGAAGGAAGAGGATATGCTGCATACACCAACAAAGGCAGCCCAAAATGATAGGTTATGACATCAAAATATATAGGTGTCATAAACCAGCATGAGGCATCAACCTAAACTATGGCTTGACAAACTCAAGGAAAAGTACATAGAAGTTTTGGTCTGTACATCCTCCTGTACCTCTTGACATTAACTTTATGCTTGTGTGCTCAGAATGAGCAGCTGTCCAAAAAACGCTCCGGCAATATCAACTCCATACAACCTTCACCTAAGAATACCTGGCTTTTACCCACACACTGTGCCCGCTGTAAATTCGGAGATGTCAGGGAAGATGTTAAAAAAGGATATACTGATCTCCTATTACCATCCTAGGAGTAAAGAGGGTGTAGGGAACACTTTATTCTTCAGAATAAACTGCTGAGCTGAGAGACAGTGCAGGGTGAGGACAGTCCATGACTAGACCAGCTTCTGGATGGTCTCTACTGGAAGCATCCATGCATGTCACTTCTTGGCTCTCATCCACACAACTAAAGAGGCAATACCTGTCAACAGGCCACCAGTTTAAAGAAAAGGGTATTTACTCTTAGGAACAGGATGCCCTCTGAGCAAAATTCATTTGTTGTAAGTAGTAGCTACCATTATGCAGACACATGTATTAGCATCTGGTTTATCATTTCTTGTACCCGACACATACTGTCCTGTCCTTGAACTTAATATATCTTTCCCCAGAGCTAACTTAAAAATCCACTCAGAACTTCAGTGGGAGTGAAGCTGAAAAACTTACGTGTCCTAAATTGGTTGAGATGACACTTACAGAACAAACTTTTATGTAAACAAGACAAGGAGGACAGCAGAGGGAAGATCACAGGCTATTCAGAATATCAATGATTTAGTCCACTGCTTGACAGGTATTTGTTCCTGTGATTTAAACCATTACTTATTTAACCACATCCAAAAGCATGCTCATCAGAAGTCGCAGGACTGTGGAACACTCCAGCAAGATCCTGAAATGGACCATTTAGTGTTGAACATGCTCTGAGCCCAGAAGAATACAGCGAAGATCTTACATCGCTCTACATTAGGAAGTCTCAGGAGACTTTCTGAAGACAGTTGAATGAACATAATGAACAGTCAGCCACAGGAAAATGATGAGGAAAAACACCCAACCACACGCACTTACAGCGCGCAGAGAAACACCAAAGTTCTAACCGCATATAAAAATCATATTAATAGCAACAGAAATTGCTCTGGGTTAGGGAAGGTTCAGAAGAGACTGACGTAGATTCTTTCTATTTCTTTTAACTTCAGATCTTAAATTAAGATTTTACGTTGTCATCTCCTTCTCCCCATTCTATTTCTTCCATTTAAAAATATATGCCTGCACATCAGGGGTCTGCCTAGGGCTGGGGACTTTTCTTCCTGCTCATCCACCCTGTCAAGGCTTGTTTCTGGCACAGCAGACCCAGGGCTTCAAGATGTCTTACTGGGAAAGCCAGTTTTTACTGGCAACTCCAACCCATCTCTGCACAAAATCAAGAGGTTTGGAGAGCCTACACCCCTCCTTGATTGACTTTTAGTTGCAGTGGTCAAGGAGAAGGAAGGACAAGAGAAAGACCCATCACTCTCTTGGTGGAAGAGACTTCACAGCTGATTACCCAGCTATCCCCTGGCTGTACATTTGCTCCATTTCATCTGCTCCAATTTTACATAGCTGTGCTTATTTAGAAAGCCCAGACAACTGCATGCCAGCCTGAAGCCTGCAGCAGGACTCATCTTTGGTCTAAGCAGATGCCCTGTTTTTCAGATACAGACCCAAAATGCAACATGCTATTTTACTGATACATTTCTATGGGAAAGGGACAATAGTCTTAAAAATAAATCAGAAAAAAAAAAAATTAAAGAAGAGTATTTAAATAGTTTAACAGCAGAGTCAGAAGAAGTCCTTGATTATTCTTTTCTTTTAAGTGCAAATTCCACCAGCCAGCCCTAAACATTAATTTATTACAGGTAATGAACACTGAAAGATAAATTGACCCATCCAGTAGGCAATTAGAGCCCTTGCTGCATACACACACGCAGAGCGCCAAGATGGAGAGCACTGCTAGAGGTACTTCCAAGACCCCCATCCATTTCCTCACCACTGGAGCACAATAAAAGGATTGCTGTGCGTTTTTCTGCTTAACCATTTCAGAAAGCGACATCCGCATCTGTCATCACCTGCCAGCACTCCAGGGGAGTGGTGGGGGAACATGCTGGTGGGGAATAGAGGATGCCTCCTGGAGCTGTGATTAATGGGAAGAAGGAAGCCTTGCAGTGACCCCCTTCTCCATGTGACACCAGCACTTTGGCACTCCCCAGTTATGCATTTCGCCTGTATTCCAGCTGGACTATACAAGAGGGACTGTCACAGAAGAGAAATAGCTACCCAGATTTGGGAATTAAAAAATTCTTGCCCAAACCCAGGTGAGAAGAGCATGCTGCCATTTCCAGTAGTCACGGGGTTTTCTTTTAACAATTTTACAAACAACATCCTTCAGATCCACAAAAATATTAAGCACCATGGTCCTGGTGGTGACTTCAGCCACACCTCTCATCCTTCTCCTGGCCTCCCTTTCCCCATGGTCTGTCTTGCTACTGGGGTTTTTCTGAGTGAACCATAGGGTCAGGACTGTGCTTTCTGCAAGCATCTGCCTAAGGACATCATACATCTGAGTATGGCATCTGAAACAGTAGTCAAAAGCCATAAATAACAGATACCATCACCAGAATCATACCTGTAAGCCATACCCCCACCAAGACATGGTCTCACACCACATCAAAGCATTTTCCAGCATTTGGGGTTTTAAACTCAATGTTCATCGGATAACCTGCATCCTCTAGGCAGCTCCTCCTTACTGCACCCTTTTAGCTGCTACCTCAGTTAGTGATCTGAAGTTGTGAAAATGGAGCCAAAATGTTAGTAAAAGAACTTGCAATGCTTAGTCTTTGTGGAAGGAATAAAATTCTCTGAACTGTGGAGAGCAATTGCATTTATGTATTCTTCAGTTGTACTTCAGGGTATGCAAAGATCTGCCCCAGCCCTATTGCTCTGGCTGAGGCCATAAAAGAGTTGGTCCTCAGGGCATCATGGAACACATCTGTCTCCCTTAATACTGTATATATACTATGTCATTTTTTCCTTAGTTACTGAACATTAGGAGAAACCCCACAGTTTACCCCAAGTTCTGAATTTCTGCATCTGAGTAATCAGTGTCGGACACTACAGAGTTGGGGACTCCAGTGCTGATAAGAGAAAGAGAGGAAGACAAATGGGCTGCAGTGAAGTACAAGATCCTTTATTCCCCAGCCAGCTCTAATGATACAAAAGAGCTCGTTCAGGGACCTTGTTAGCAGAGGGCATCCCAACAAAATTGAATCTCAGCTTTCTGATGGTTTTTAAAGCCAAATGGAGATGAGCTTGACAGGATACCGCAGTAAGTAATGCAGCAGGAGGTTAATGATCCAGTGGCAACCACCAGCCATTCCAGGGCAAGATGGGGGTTTATGACCTGGTCCAAAAGGAGCAGAGCAATGGAAACTCCATGTACAGCATCTGAAAGCAGGTCCATCACTTTCAGATAGACAGAATATATTTCTCCCATTTATCTCTACCTCTGTGGCTGTACTGTATAGAACAAGTACTTTTTCTGGGCAAAACACACACACACTTGAGGATGCTCCTAGCTGGCTTTATTTCCCCCTTCCACCCTCCCAGGACTTTCATAGCAACGTGGCCAGCAGATAAGAAACAGCCTTGGACACAAGTAAAATCCTCTTGAACACGCACTGAACCAGCTCAGCAAAGTATAACATGTGAATGGAAGAACCACAGAGAAATGGAGACCAAGAGCAGTGCCATGCAACTGGGGGAAACCAAAATGCCTAATAGCTCCCACCTTCTCATCTTTTAGTGATCGACGTGCTGGAATGATAGCAAGCTGTTTACGACTTAAAAAATGGAGGGATAAGTAGTCTAAGTTCTTTAGTGATGGGACTGGTTCCCAGTCTTAAGGTCATGAAACCACTCCAACTTAAGAGTTAGTACATGGCAGCTGCACTTGGCACCTCAATATCAGCACCAGTGCTGCCCTGGCAGGGCCTGTTCATGATCTCTCCTCTTCAGCAGAAATGATTTTGTTTCTTTATAATTTTTTATTAATATCACCAAGAATTAAAATAGTGATGGGTTTGTATTAGAAGCCAGCCAGTATCGACCCTCCTTCCCCACTACTGGTAGGCAGTTTAGATTTAAAAAGCTCCATCACAGAGCCTGTTTGTCAAAAACAGAAGAGAGGAAACATATCCTCCTGTGAGCCTTTGGATATGTAGATAAAATGGGGAACTTACACTTCAAAACCCTCCAAAACCAGGAAAGCATCCCAGCCCCACAGCTCAGTCAACCCAAGAAATAGCAGGGAGCTGTCCCATGGGAGCAGCGGTGTGAAAACATTGATGGGGCTGCAATCTTCATCCCTGAACCCCTTCTTACATTACATGCCACAAGAGCTCAGGTCTTTGCAATAGTAGGGTCTGAAGACTTGTTCCTCTTGCTCCAAAGAGACCCAGAACCTGAGCCCAAACAAAGGGTCCTTTCAGTAGCAAAGAGAGAGAGGCAATGCTACAGCTTACTGCAGCCTGAAGGACAGGCCGTAACATGTAGTCAGCATCCTATTCCACTCCTCTCTGTGGGAATAAAATCCTCTGCATCTTCCCCTTAAAAGATTTATCTCAGCTCTGGTCTTTTCAGAGGCAATGCTGCCAACACAGATGGAAAAATAAGCAAGTGGGTCATCAGTCTTAGCAGTTGTCACACAGTTTCTTTTCAATGAGTAGCAGTGTAACAATGCATTAACAATAAATGAAATGCCATGTTAACACTAATTTGCATAGTACTGAGCCACAGTGCTTTGCTGCTTCTATTCTCCTTCCAAACTCTCCTGACCTGCATATGAATCAAGATGAAATTTAATTGCTGGGGCATTCAGCAGAATCACTGAATTCCTGCTTAATGAGGCTTCATTTGTACTCTGTTGCATCAGACACCTTCTCTCCAAGGTGCTGTATTAACTAGTTCAGATGTAAAATATTTTCCAAGGCATATTTTCATAGGCTTTTCAACAAAGAAATAGGAAAAGCGCCTACTGAAAAAAGACAATGTTTGTATCAGTAGCATGATAAGGCCAGCGAGATCCCAAGAGCACCAAGCCATATTCCTTAACTGAAAAAAAGCTTAATGGCTTTTGTATCCACTCTTATGCACTACCATGCAGTATCTATGCTGTCTGACTCTTCTAGAAGAGACACGGCAAAGCTAGATGGGACCTGGCCAAGGTCCGCATGGGAGACAGCCAAGAACTAGGAGCAATACCAATAATTTTGGTGAGTCAGAAAAAGCACAGCCCACGTTGCACCTGGGAGCCAGCGCTCTGGTGGTTTTGCATTCAGATAACTCATCGAGCTTACCTCATTCAGAAGTCCTTGGCCATGGACAGAGGGCTAATTTCCACGTCAGGTACCTCAGTCTACTTAGCTGAGCAGTTGCCTGAAAGATCAGCCTTTCTTTTCTTTTGCTTAGATGAGCACAGCCACTAACAGCAGCACAGGCACAGACACGTTTCAGAGTTTCACATAGTGACCAAAGGCACAAGTGCCCTGAAACACAACTAATCCCATTAACTTGCGCGAGTATGGGATGCAATGCTGCATGTGCATTGCAGACAGGGATACTCATCTGAGGGTGACACCACAGTAGTCAGCACTGGAAGGGACCACAAGCTGGCTGTCACAGACCACACTGAGTGACACCAGTGCTGCACTTGTGCAGTAGCTGCAGGGAATACGAGGGGAGCAGATCACAGTAAGCAAACAGAAATGACCCAAGAGGCATTACAACACCACCGCAGTCAGCATACAGCTTTCCAGCATGGGGTGAAACCAGGTCAGACTCCCTCGCTGCTGCAGGAAGGATCACAGCTCTACCTAGATGCCCCGAGGAGTAATGTGACTTTCAGAAGTGCTCGAACATGCAGATGCCTTCAGACAGTCAATCAGCCAGCCACGTGTTTTGGGGCAAGGCATTTCCATCTGCTGGTTTGGCTCCAGCTCTAGCTTGTGAAGTTTTATCTCCCAAGATGGGACAAAGAGTCACACACAGCTCCAGGTAACCCCCAAGTGCTGAGACCAGGCATATATAGAGAAGTATTTTGGTTTTAGAGTGCATGGAGCTCCCCAAGGGACTGCAAATTGCTTGTTATTGCAGGCTTGCAAAATGGATGAGCCTCCCATTCAGCTCCCCAGGAATATTTACAGCATGCTCATAATGGTATGTAAAGCTTTATCCTTTCACTTAGGAGTTGGAGTAACCTATAAAAGTACTGCTTACAGCTAATGCCCAGCATGGATCCAAACAGCAACTGTGGATTTGTGCTAGTTGCAACAGGCCAGAAGATGGACCACAAAGTCAGTTTGTCATTTGCATTATAAGGGGAAAGAGTGGTGAACAGGGTATGGTGCAAGGCAGGCCTAATTATCCCAGGGTAGCTAATTATAAAGGATGTAAATTGACAAAAATAAAACCACATGGTCAATAATAGTATTTTTTTTAAGCTGGGAATTTTAGCCTATTATCTTTCCAGATGAAAAGCTTTAATTGAAAATGGCTAATCTTCCAGTGGGTTCAGGAAGGGTTTACGAGCTAATTGCTCTCTCTTCTTTAGGATTAACACTGTGTTCTGTGAAGAAGGGTGGAGGGCAGCAGATGTGCAGCCTTTACTCTCTTTAATCCAAATGTCCCCACTGCCACAGATGCTCCCAATGCTGTGGCATAATAGAATCGCTTTCTCACACATTAAGTTGTTGTTCCCAAATTAAATACAGCTATCTGCTAGGAAGGGAACAATAAATTTCCTCCACCACACATCCCCATCACTAAAGACATATCATTGGCCTATAAAAATCCCTAATGGAAGTAAATTTTGCAGGAGAGAGCGCGCAGCTCATGGATGAATTTACCATACTCCTTTCATAACTGGTACCCAGTGTCATTTGGGCATGAGCAGAAAAGTCATTATCCCACAGAAGTCAGAGCATGATCCCACAAACTTCAGGGTGGTCAGGACCCATGTGCTAAGCTCTAGGCTGAGTGAAGGTTTGAAGGAGCTGCTGGAGAGAATAACTGCGTTCCATTTCAGCAGAGAGGGTTGTTTTACCAACCACAATGACAACCTAACAATCTATCGCTCTCACAGGCTGCAAGTAAAGTTAGTTGGTAATCTCAACTGCCTGGGGTAGATGGAATTTGCATTACAGGAGAGAAGAGGGTTAACCTGATTGTGTCTCTGAGATAGACACACTGAAAGAAGGAGTGGAGAATCCCTAATAGCAAAGGCAGAACAACCTGTAATTCTCAGAAAGAGGGGAGAGGGAGAAGAAGTGCATTCAAAGACATCTGAAAATTAACAAAATCAAGTTGTGGCCATTCAGCTCTTGCTGATGCAGGGAAAGGAGGATCGAGTTCTCCTTCACAAGAAATCTGCACCCCTGCTGCTCAGAAAACCAGGTATCTGGCATTTCCTTGCAAGATCCTGACTATGATTCCAAAAGGGTAACACAACCATTAGCAAAGCATTATTTTTATATTCCCATTAGCAGATCAGGGAAGGCCACACCTTTAGGAGTAACAGTGTGCAAACCTACCCTATGCAGACAAGCAACAGAGCACCTGGATCCAAAAGGCATGGGAAGAAAGGTGAAGCATTTAGTGTTTGAATCAGTAGGCAAGTAATGCTAATGTTTTATGGGATAAAGCCTCAGCAGTGTTGTTCAGAACAAGAGCAGCACTTTTCAGGCAGGCACTAAGAAAGGGATCCATCCCCACCTGAGCTAACAGAAGAGCATCACCTGGACTGCTTCTTGAATGGACAAGGAAAAAGACACATTTTACTAGAGAATGGTTCATCTCAAGTCCCTTCGATTAAGTTCCTAACTTGAGCAATCTGTAAACTAGAAAAAAAGATTCATTGCTTTTTGCTAAAACAAATATATCTAACTGCTTCTCCTATTCCTCCTCCCCCTAAGACCTAGAACTTCCTGCTGAACCACTATCAAAGAGAACATACTAAAACCCAGCAAGAAACCAGTGCAAACACCTCCCATTTATCATGGTCCCAGTCAAACCCATGGCAGAAGGAGACACAAGAGTCCAGGGAATGAGTACCAGACAGACACATCAAAAGCTCAACTAGTTTTTAAAAACTGACTTTGTGTAAAGTTCAACTGAATATTGCCTTTTCAAACCCTTGCCTGGAAAAGTCACTATCCTAAATCAAGCCTTTCACTAGCTAGAGAAATGGAATCTTTAGTGCTCAAATGAAGACAAATTGTTGCCAGTCAAAGCATCATATTGCATTCAGCAGCGATCTCTGTCATGCAGAGGATTTCCTCTAGTAAGGGAGAAAACCTTCAGAGCAAGCATATGACAGACACACATATCACACACATATGACAGTATTAAAATCTAGATGGATGCTGAGATATTGATGGAATGGGTTAGGAGGGGATATTTTCAAACTCTATTAACCCAGTGACCCAGTTTATGAGAAAGACGCCTTCTCATTTGTACATTTTGATTACACATGAGAAGCAGCAGCATGTGCATACTCTCTGCTACCTCAGCAGCCATTTGCACACTGAAACACAGTAATTACATGTGCAATAAGGCATTAAAAGTTAGTGATTTATTAATTTTTGCTATAAAGTTTAGAGCAATACTTAGAACAGAGTTGCTCCCTCAATATCTTCTTTCCATGTGCTTTCCTGGATGTTGTTTCTGCTACTCAAAGACACAGGAACTGCTACAGAAGTTCACTCTTCAGAGTTATGCCTCTTACTCCAAGAGTATTTTTCTGTTCAAGGACCACTCAGACTGCACATGGCTGCAAACCACATCACTCCACAAAAATGAACACAGAGAACCCAGGCCAGAATCAACACTGGACAAATTATTGCCAAGAAAAACAAGTTTTGAAGCTGTACGCTAGGCAAAAGGATGCTTTGACTGCCCCCTTTTTCTCAAAGCAAAAAAAGAAAGAAGCACAGAGAGAAATTATTTTCTGAAAGCTATAAGAAAAGCTTTGAAAAGCTGGTTTTGCTATTTCCCATCTTTATATTATCTGCCAACCCTGACACATAGTAATAACCAGACCTACTCCAGAACAGGAACTAGCATTACAGAGCTCCCTAGAAAAAGTTTTTCATAACAGAAACATTCTCTCCAATTACTTACAGAATGGTAATTTAAGAATGTTCTCTAAAATATATTGTACTGTGAAACCCTTTTACTCAAGTATTAATTTGTTGCTAAGAAGCAGCATAAGGCTTAATAGGATGTGGGGAACTGAAAGTTATGGGGTTGCTTTCTATATAGCTTAGAGTTGATGCATGTATGTTGGGTGAAGGGGAGACAACAAGAAAATAGGTCTGGATCAAAATGATGAGAGCAAGCAATGAAGCTTACAGGTGCTTCGAACTTACAAGCAATGCCTAAGGGATGGATCACAAAAACGACATTAAAGCTTCCTTGCAAGATTTCAGGTACACCCCTTCAGTAATCACACGCTCTTGGAATGCATCGCATGCTATGCTGATGGTGGCCCAGGCATTGCTGACTCTCAATTACCTACATTCTCTGTGATTTTCCAAGGTAATTAAGAACTGGATTCCTTTGGAAATAGGCATTTGTCTCAAGCCCTTCAGGGTAGTTTTTTAGGCAGTAGCTGCATCATTGCAAAGGATGTTTGTGATCTGAATTGCAGCCACATTAAATATGCTATTAAATATACAAAACATCATGTAGCCTTAGCCCCAAAATGACTCATTCCTGGTGTATGGTGATTTAGCCAGAGGAGAAGGGTGCTGCAGGAGGAGAGTACAAACGCTCCTCACAAATCATTCCTGTAGCTACCACTGATGTGTCCACTCTCAAAGGCATTCTATCCTGTCCAGTCTTCTCTGGGAAAGCCATGGCTGCTGCCCGCTTTGAGAAGGGGTTGGGCAGATCTCAGCCCCTGCATCTGCTTATGCTGCCTAGTGCTGGCTGGCTTGGCCTCCTGACAGGGATTCACCTCTCTGCAGAGGGCAATCCAAGTGCACCAGCCTTCCTTGTTCTAAGAGGAAAGTATTTGGCAGGATTTGATGGTTGAGCATAACTCCAGATGAAAAAAGCCAGACTGAAGGATTTCTGCATAATTAGGAGTATAATACTGCATTTAAAAGCTTCTTAAATACTCAGAGTTAACAGAGGGCAGCATGCTCAGCAGAAGCCCATCTCTCACCACAGGGGACTACAGCTGGCACTAACTGGATGCAGATCTTCCTTTTCTTTAGGATCTCAGAATCCCCAAAGCAGCAGAAGATAAAAGTCCTTCGCAGAATGGGCCAAGTCCACAGCAGATCTTCTCAAGTAGATGCCCCAGCTCAGAGGCATCCAATGCTCTCAGAGCAGCAAAGTGGCTGTACAGGTACCCAGACTTTAGGAAGTTTCTATAACAACAGGATAAAAAGACAGTTGAGGTGTTTACAGCTGATGTATGGCAGCATGGCTGTATTTAAGTCAATGAGGCCAAGGGAAAAGCCTGAAAAAAATAAGGTCCAATTTTCTACCGAAGGAGTTTTGCTGCTCTTTGCTTCAACCCCATAATAGTTTAAGTCTCAGATTTTGGGTCAATAGGTCACTTTCCTGTTATCTCTGCCAAAGAAGAGAGTGGATGCTTTCTTTATACTCAAGATGTTAAAATTCTATACAATCCCAAGTTTCCAAGCTTTCAGAAAGCCCTAGTTCAGACAGCACTGCAAGATACACTCTTCTCCAAGCAGCAAGTGAGAGTGTAGTGGTTATAGGACAGCATCACTTCTTACTGAAGTGGAGAAGAAGAGAACAACCATACGGGCACATTTTCCAAATACACATCCATATCCTCTGCAAGGCTGCCAGGCAGCAGCAGGGTGCACCATCATCAGCTCTTCCTCGACAGGTCACAGTGGTGCCAGGGGAGCTGTAAGGGTGGCATTATTTCTCCACTGAAACCAGCACCATCCTGAGCAGCAGCTGTAAGCCTAAAGGCCACGGACTGAAGGCTGGTGGGGACCTTCCTGAATGTTTTCTTGCCAGACAGCAGACACCTCCCCATGAGATGGAAGTGTTCTCATACTCCTGCCACTGCAAGGAGGACACAATCTTCTTCCCTAGCAGAAACCCCAGGGCAGAGGTGCCAGCACTGCCTCCTCAACAAGCCAATCTCAATGCTCAGATTACAGGCAAAACCCTCCTGTCACCCCAGTCCTGTGCTA
>VWZY01004181.1:0-24388 GCA_013399075.1 Chloroceryle aenea
GAGAGGGAGCAAGACATAGAGAAGGCAACAGACGTGGAGTAAGAGAGTGCAGAAGCAAGAGAATTCCTTACAAGAGAGGCATATATAAAGGACAAAAAGAAATGGTTTTCCATTATGTCACTCATAGCATGTCTGTCTGGAAAAGTGCTTCAAAAGGCAGACACGGATTTCTTCCAGTAATACAAACTATTCATGCCACGTTTTCAAATTGTGTTCCAGGAGTAAAGAATACTGTGCACAAGGCATGAAAGAAGATAATCTAGATATGTTTTCACTACCAGTAAACTGTTTTGACCAAGCTGATAATTTTGTTCTTGTAATTTCCTCTTTACCCTTTAGAATATATTTTTATTTTTCCAATTTCCTTCTACTTTGTAGTCTGTTCTCCTGCCTTGCTTTTTTTTTTTTCTTTTTTCATCTCTCACCCCCCTCAGGAAGCTCATGCAAGGCTTTTTTCTTCCTTCTCCATGTGCATGCTTCTACTTTCCTGTGCTCTCTATGTGCCAGTAGAGAGTTTAAATTGTTGTCACTACATTACTAAATCAAATTCTATGTCTTCATGCCCT
Source organism: Chloroceryle aenea (assembly GCA_013399075.1). Taxonomy (NCBI): domain Eukaryota; kingdom Metazoa; phylum Chordata; class Aves; order Coraciiformes; family Cerylidae; genus Chloroceryle; species Chloroceryle aenea. The sequence continues at coordinate 567 of VWZY01004181.1, forward strand.
TGTTCTGTGCTCCCTTACTTGTCTTGGACTCAAGCCTGAAATTCTTTCTTAGATAAAACATAGGAAATTTCCACTAAGGTATATTTCATACTACATTGTTTCTTTCTCCTTTAATATAGTTTTTCTTTCTTGAGGTTTTGCATATTCCCTCTTCAGCTAAATGCACATTACTTCAGACATCACAAATCCTTCAAAAATCACTTAGCTGATAGCACACCTTAAAATAACCACAGATGAAAATGGAGACATGGATTCATAGAGGTTGAATTCAGTACCAACAAGACTAACAGCGTAAACAACAATTACGAGTGATGTACCTGTCCCCAAAGGCACTGGTGTTCAGCCAATGTCCATGAAAACATATTTATGTTTGCTATATCTGCAGATATTTTTTCTACCTTATTCAAATCGCAGGTAAACATGTTATCCAGCTGCATATAAGAAGAAAAGTATTTCAAATGCTTGTAGGAATAGGCAAAGTTGTGGCTGCATAATCATGACAAGGATCTTGCTGGGACTGATCTGGTGGAAGATAGCCACAGACCATGCGGAAGACGAAGTGTACTTTGTAACAGGATGGGTATGATTTGGTGCTGATAACTGTCCTGACTGTAACGCAAGTGGCAAATCCAGAATAAAAGTCAGGAAGGTGGAAAAGTCAAATGAATTAGAAGAGAAGAAAATAAAAAAATAATGTAATGTAATATACAATATCATATCATGTAATATAATAATAGGAGAAAGAGAAATGAGAAAGAAGACAAAAAAAAAACAACAAACCAAGCAACGAAAAAAAAAGACCACTTAAAGGATTCAGAAGCATAGCTAAGATAAAATACAACCTTGTTTAAAAATCGTTCTGCTCTTTCCTGTTTTTATGAACATAATTCTGCCAAAAGGTATTCGAATTTCATAACATCTCAACATGGGCCAAAGTCTCATCAAGAACCAAACATTTGGATGTGAATATTAGGAGATCAGTTGAAAACAATTTTACAGTGAGTAACACTATAATAAATAGAACCATTTCAAACTTGTCAGGACAGAATTTTTACTAAGAGTTTAAACGGTCACTAATGGTTATTATCACTTTGAAGATTAGCACAGCGGGTGCTCAAAGCAGTAGGTTTCTTGGTAGTTTTTAAGCAGCTCAAATGTGATTGCTATTCTTACAATCAGAGTGTATCTCACCTGCACTGTTTGACAATATGAGCATGGGACAGATGGGTGATCTGAATCTCTTCATTTTATGAATGTCACCCAAAGGAGGAGAAAGAGCAGTATTGCCTGGGACACAAACACATCCCTAAACCAGCATCACTGTAAAAAAGAACTCCTAAGTTGACATTATTTTCTCCATCTTCAAACCACTCTGAGCTTTCCATTCTCTTGAATTGCTGAGGGATAGGGGTCTTTTCAGTGTCAGTCACAAGATGATTTTCAGTCTGAGCTGTTTAGTTTTCCTGCTTGTCTCGCAGTGACCTAACTCCTAGTGTAGTGAGATGTTATATGTACTCAGAGTCAGATAGAGAAACAATGGATTTCTTCATAGAGCTATCCAAAACCAAAGCTGAAGTTGCCCTTGGCAAATTACAAGTTAACCAACAATTCAGCATCTAACAACAGTTTATCCTAGCTGAAAGTCTTGTGCAACACTCTTGGACTGAATAGAATTGCAGCCTTTTGTCACCTATTGGTCTACTGGCAAAAAGTTGCCTTTTCTTTTTTTTTTTTTTTTCTTTCCCCACAGCTTTAAAGCCCCTTAGCCCCAGTTCCCAGAAAATCTGCAATCTAGCTTTCTGCAGCAAGTCTCCAAGCAGCTCTTTCCCGTTCCACTCCATACTGTCCAGCAAGGGGCCCTACTGACCTTTTCTGAAATCCTCAGGATTTTGATATATCTTGCTGAGCTTTTACCAAACAGGATGGAAAGTGTTACAAATCTATGAATATTTCTATTTCCTTGGTGTTTATGAAAAGCTTTTATGCAGAATATACTCTGCTCATTTCAGCACAGTAAGATGCTCTTCAACACTATTTTAAGGACTGACATAAATACCCTTATGCTAATCTTCTGCATGTGGTAAACTTTATCCCCCACCATATCTTCCAATTACTTCTTTTCAAAGAGAATTCTAAAAATGGTGAGATGTACAGATGTAATAACTGATGCAATATATCACAGTATAATTTTAACAGGAGATTTCAGATTCCTTCTTTTCAACAGAGTTTCTCAGTAATGTTTGGCATTTATTACTTACCCTGAAATGTTCTTTCAGGCATGAATCAGAGAAGGCATGTGTCACCACAACAAGTTATATTGAAATAGAGTTCTGCACAAGAGAAACAACTTCCATGTAAGAGAAATAGCCCATGTAAGGGCTTCCATGTCCAGCTATCTACAGTTCAGAGAAGCCTGTGGTTGCATTTGGTGAATTTAGACTATTTTCCCACAGTAGATCAGAGCATGTGTATAAAAACATGACAATCCCAATGGCAGCTACAGGGCTTGTGTGAAATACAAGCAACAAGCCCAACAGAAGAGGCTGGCAAACTGGCTCTTGAGCCAAATGCAACTCCTGCATTTGATCCTTTGATCAAATTTGATCACATGATGAACAGTAAATGAGCAAAAGCTTCTACCTGCTGTTTTCATGAGTTATGGTCTTTAAAAAATAATAAAAAAAATTGTAAGTACTTTTTGAGACCAGTTTACTTCTACCTTCCAAAATATCAGGAAGTTTCACAGATTTTACCTTTAAAAATTATTATTCTTCATTTTTAAGGGATTACTTCCTATGTACATCACCTATACCAGTCACCATTTCCTGCAGTGATTTCTTTTGCAAGTATTGGCTCATGCCAAAACTAAAGCAACTCCATTCAGCTATATACACCTCCACATTATAGCAATTTAAACAACAACAGAAAAATTCTACTAATAAAACTGCTTAGTGGACTTTTATTTTCTTCAGGGAAAATAAATTATTTACTCCATTGACATTAAGAATGAGTTGATATCCTTTTCATCAATTTTCCATCAATTTTCCACTCACAGGCTTCTAACTGGCAGTGATTTAAAAATGTTGCCCATGTTTGTTCATACATGCAACAACAATTCTGACCTGATTCATGGAATTCAAGTTCTTGAATGCAGAGATGCACTAGATAGATTACATGCTGACAGAAAATTTACAAATTATTTTTTAAAAACACCATAATTATATAAATGTCACTTAAGCTTTTCTTGGCAGGTGCTGAAAAAGACTTAAAATTTTAATTGACATACAGTTAAACATACTCAAGTGAAAAAAGGAGTTCTTTAAGGGTTCTACTCTGTCCATATGGAAGAGCACAGAAGGGAGACTTGCACCAAAACTTATCAGGCAATAAAACTGGAGAACAAATGAGAAGTTTCCATGTAGTGCCTGACATTCAGAACATACTGCCTTGGAAAGTAATGCCCAGAAAATTCTCAAAATTTCAGACTCAACCAGCTTTATATCGGAGTTAAGCTAAAATAAACATTGATATTCTGTCATTCTGTCAAGCCTACCATTTCTGAACAGCTAGCAAAACTGATTTACTTAAGAGGAACAACATTTTCAGATAAGCTTTAACATTTTTTTTGAGTGTAAAGACACTGATATTTACACAAAGTATAATTTTGCTTGCTGCCTTCAAAGGTTTGTATCTAATAAAGCAGGCTGAATCCCAGGCCTCAAAACTGCTAGTCTACAAAATCAGCTTATGGCTGCTAAACCAGAATATTCAACATACTGTCTATGCAAGCCCATCTAAAATTTGGTATTGACTATGTTTTGAAACGTCTTTAGACGTTATCTAAAACTAATAGAATATCAATGTCCACCCACTGTTTCCATTACCGTAATATTTAAGTTAATCCATTAACCTAATGGTTATAAATAGCTTTTAGACAAAGTATTTATAATTTTCACCAGGAAGGTGAAGGTGCTAGCAGATGAGACAATGTATGCTATCTGCAAACTACTGGAGGAAGTCAAGGCACCTTGTAAACGTGTCATCATGAGAGGCCTCCAGTTGATTAAAAGGGGTGCAAATAACTAACCAGGATATTTTATCCATGGATAGTAAATAAACCAGTCTTTTTTTTCACTTGCAAATTGATGTCTCCTTATTTGTTTCCTTTCACAATATAAACAACACTTTGAGAACAACATGCTAGTCAATAGTTGACTTAAAAATGTCCCTGTACACGTTTTTTCAGTCAAAGCCTCTAGTTACCAAAGTCACAATGTGTTGTTTCTGTCTGTTGACTGAGAAATAGACCTACAACTAATACAAATTGATGTATTTATGCATAACAATCTTTTTATTGGATATTATATAGAACAGTCACTTTCCCCAAACCCATGTCAGTAGTCTGTCACATGAATCTTCATTGATACCAATTTTCAAATACCAAGGACTGAACTATGTTTTTCAAAATAAGGATCTGTGGCCACAAATGCTTTTTGCAATACTTAAGCCATTTTATTTATTTATTTTTTCATCAAAAGGTGTATTTCTCTTTAAAAATAGTGTTAAATTTACCTAAAAGTAATATTGAAATTTCACAATATTTTCTAGAAGTTTTTGCTAATGTTTAGCTAATTCCTAGAACAAGTCTCAGCTGTTGCCTATACAATCCTGCAATGCACTGCAGTAAATCAGAGGGATAATTATAAATTGATGAGGTGGGTTTCTCTGGCTATCATAGTCATCAGTTTTGAAAAAAATCCTGAAATCCCCAGAAATATTTGGAGTGATAAATTCTTTATTACTTACATGTTTTTGATAACTTCTCTGTTTATAAGCTAAATAGAAAATATCTTCTCCACACACACTTTAGTAATTTAGAGTGCCAGCCTGCACTCTTGCATTTCACATTCCAGCTCATATTTCTGTATCCAAGACACTTTCTTCACTGAAATTCAACCTATCATCATCTTTATGCATAAACTTGACAGTACTTGGCTGGACAGAAGTAATAATTATCGTAGTGGTACATTATGGCAGTTAAATAATTGGCACATAGAACTGATTTTGTGAGGTGAGGCACTAGCAATTCTAGGCATCACACATTGGAGGATGTATGACTCTCATTTATAACATGAGCCTGAACACAAGCTCAAGCTGCCCTGTGGTGAGTGTCTACATAACTATTACTTACTAATGACTGGAGAGTGAGTCAACTCTTTGACTATAGTAGTAGGCATGAGGGAAGATTTCTGATGCTTGGGAAAGGTCACTTAAGATTTTTCTGAATGTATTTTTTAAGATACCAGGCATATGGCAGTGGGAAAAGTATTGTGGTAATTCATTATAATCATTAAACCTTTTACCTGCAGCACAAGGACTTAATTCTGAAAAAAACTTATCCACCTATCCATGCCTGTGACATTGGTGGCATACAGCATCTTGTTGATTTAAACAGGTTTACACCTGTGAGAAAAAGCATTTAAACTGCTTGAAGAATGAGGTTTAAAGAAACAAATTAGACCAAGGCTGAAATTTTAAATTGTATGGCTTCTTATGAATTATATGATTGATATTCATATGATTTGTTCTCAGAGAAACTGGAAAGTTTTCTCTCTGCATTTACAAGTGATCATTTAAAACCAACATAAATTATTTCCTCCTATTAAGCCTTGAGTACTTAAATTTAAGCTACATAGAAGGACACTGGTCCTGAGAACAACAGAATAAAATCTTTCAATCACAGCTTTCAGTTTCCATTTCTCATAGATATAGAAGTATTAATAAATGCAACGCTGATGCACAAGAACATGACAGTTGTGATTCTGAGTGTCAGTAAGTCTGACCTGTAGTGAAGAAATAACAGTGCAAAACATGGGTTACACCACCTTTCTGAGGGTTTTGGCAGTTGTCTTGCCCAGGCCCAAATGAAAACAGGATGTCAAAGAACCTGGACTGCAGTTTTTAGATTCCCTACCATAGTAGGAAATCATTCCCCACATTCCCATATCTGATGGGAAATGATAATTCCTTCACTTTTTTACTCATGAAGAAAATATGCTAGATGTGTTCACAGGTCTGAGCTGATCTAGAAGAATTGTGACCTCTTAGCCTGTTAGATTATAGGTAGACATAACCATAACACATTATGCTGTAATGCATTTAAGGACAATAACTTTAAATATAAATACACCTTTGCAATCTAGAGAACTATTGGAATATTGGCAACTTCAGGTATGATTATTATGACTATTAGTTTATTAGCTTACTGTGAACTCTCTTTTTTTTTTTTTTTTTAATGGAGAAGAATCAGCTTCCTAATTTCAAACACAAGAAGCTTGAATAAAATAAGAAAACCAAAAACCACTATGGATTTTTCAAAAACTCCCCAGACACTATATCCAGGGAGGCTGTGCAGTGTTCAGTACTTTTTCTTCCCGGCTGGATCCCTTGAAGCAATAAGGAACATGCCAAGTGGAACCATAGTACTCTCTAACCCACATGCCTCCTATGGTGGTACACATGCAGTTGTGATGTTATGCTGTGTCAGTAATTATGTAGCTGGCTGAAAATGGGATATGATTTCTATGAATATCAGAACTTAATGTACAACTAAAGTATTGAATGTGTGAATATAAAATGAAGAATTCTTAATGTGAAACTTACAGTTCAAAGGGGTCATCTAAAAACCTTACAAACATATTAAAACTATTAAGAGATTAAATTTTTCCTCATTGTAAAATCAATTATTTTAGGACTATGTATAAGGTTTTTAACATTTCAAAAAGTATCCCCATCCACTATAATTTCTATTAAGGTCAACCTTTAGTTTATAAAATCTTATAAATATTTAGATTTCATCTGTAAAGGTCTCAAGTTTTTTGTTTGTTTTGTTATTGTTGTTGTTTGGGAATTTTTTGCCTTTGTTTGTTTTTTAAAAAAAGGTCTGTATGTTCAACTGGGAAATGTTCTAACCAGCATGACTGCTTGATATGGTGAAAGTGACTGATATTCCCTGCCCAGTGCCCTTAATTTACAAGATTTACAAGGAGAAGGCGGCAGATGGCAGCACACAATGAAAAAATGTACTTAGCGTTAGAAACAATACAATTAGCAATGTTACTGTTGAAGAAGTCATAAACTTTTGCTTCTGTTCATAACAAATAGTTATTGTGCATAATCAGGCTGATACATCATTGAAGACAGAAAGGAGCAAAACGTGAGAATAAAACTTTACATAAGCGTAGCTGCTACGAGCAAGTTGCAAGAAAAGGCAGAAATGTAAACCTACAACTTGGTGTCTGGAAAAGGCTCAGAAGTCTTTATGCTTAGCACTTTATAAGCTGGGCATTTATTTAGATTCTCAATGTTATGTTGGGATCAAACCCGAAAACAAAAGTGCACAGACTAATACATGCACTTTCTGGGTCATACTGCAGCTGTGTAAAATGGCAAATCTTTTATTGCTTTGTGAATTTCCATCAGTTTGGTCACTTGGGAATCAATAATGAGGGACAGAAAGAGATACTGTCCGTGACCACAATAGCACTGTCAAAGATGTCATAACTGGATTCAATGGTTTTGGTTCAAATTCTAGGAGTAGAATACTCTCATTGCAAAAAAAAAAAAAAGTGCTCACCTTTAAGATTTATGGTGCTTAAAAGACTTCATAGAAGAAGCACCTCTGCTATTTGCAGTTTGCTTCTTCTTTCATTTGAGAGAAAAATAAAACACACTTGGGGTGAATGTAAGAAGCTATATATAAAACAGAATACGGATTCCTCTGATGACCAAGACAGAGTCAAAGAAAAATTTTGTGAGGTTTCTGTAAGAAACAGCATAATCCTGCTATTATATGTAACATGATTAGCAATGTGTCTTCATGGTAATTTATGTGTTGAAAAAACCCTTTTTGTAGGGTGAAATAACAGGCTGTTAGTAAATTTTAACACAATCACATTTTCATTTAAATCCTGTCATAATTAATTGTCTTATCCTGTCTATAAATCTACTGCACATTAATATGAAAGGCAATACGAATTTACTGAACATAGTCAGATCTGGAGTATTTTTTTCATCTTCTATTCATAAAACATGAGTTGTATAGTAAGAGCACTTCTCCCTAATGCTTAACTGAATACCTCCAGTTTTGCCTGAATATCTAAAATATGAATTCAAGGAACACCATAATATCAGCAAAATTTAGATAAGAGATATGTGGACTTAAAAAAAAAAACAAACTATTATACAGTGATACAGTGTAACAAAATCTATCACCTTTCAAGTGGTATGATCTACTGTGAAAATTTGTTTGCACAAATTCATTGACACACTCTGTGTGTTTGCACACCTCATGGTTCATTGAGTTTACAATAAAACATAATGCAGCAGGAAATGTAATAATTTTAAATAGTTGCTACCCTTATAATTCTTCCATCTGAATATCTAGTCTGAAATCACGAATTCCTTGTACTTACCATAAATTTTAGCTTCTTTCATAAGTTAAAAAATCAGTGTAGTGAAGGAGAAAGAAATGTGAACTCCATTACTTTATTTACAAATCTACACATTACTCCACATAGACTGATGTCGCTTTAAATAGTTGAAATTTTAAAATATCATATGAATCAAAAGCATATGTGAAAGGCTAAATTATTTTAGTACATACAAGTGTAAATACTTGCAAAACTGTCATCTAAATAATCCCTTTGGTCCCAATCCAATAACAAGATTTGTGAAAGTGGACTCCCAAGCTCATCCAGAACTTCACTGAACTCAGTAGCTGTACTTGAATCCTATTCTAGTGTGCAGCCAGACTAGGTCATTTTGTACTTGCAGGTGTAAGTGGTTCCTGAAATCACTTTGAGAAATGAGTGATGAGAAATTTCAAATGTATTATTACAGCTAATCTGAAAAACAATTGTCTCCTAGATACCAGCTATTCTGGGGATAATAGATTTCTGATTACCTTTGCACAGCAAGATTAAGGCTAAGCTGGACACTGTTGAAGCAAGGGGGATAGGACTGCCAAGAAAAGCTGTAGAAAATAATCACGGCTGTATTTTCTTTCTTCTGTACAGAAAATAGGCTTTGCTGAGCAGGTGCTCAATGACAAACATTTGGCCACAACGTTTAGGTCTTAGTTGCTATTGTCCTTTAGCCATTTTATCATATTTAGGAAAAAAAAATTAAAAGTACAATGATAATTGATTCAAGTTTTCCTTAACTAGTTAACTCTTAACTGGGTAATGGAGAAGGCTATTGTAACTTATCTTTTGTTATCAAAAAACCTTTAAAATTCTGTAGCCACATATTGTTTTCATAATAATCAAGCCAAATTTAAAAATAAAATAAAATATATAAATTCTGGTCTGTATTGTTGAGCAATGTTATAAGTGATCAACAAGGCGTGAGTTTGTAGAAGATAATGACATGCAGGATATTTACATACCTTACTCTCCGAATCCAGACCAGACACTCCTATTTTCCAGTGTTTCTCATGACCACTGGGGCAAATACCTGTTGATTTCCTACTTTTTTTTAAGATGATTTCAACTCTCAGGGGATTAATGCTTGCAAAGTCTATATCTCCAAGTGCTAATATTAAAAAAAAATAAATCTCTATTTTGAAAACTGGTAAATAAAAGCCCAGAACATATAGATGTGCTAATTATAGAAGCATGAACATTCTTTATTCTGTAAACATAAGTGATATGATGGGAAATTATTTCTTACTATCCAATCCTAAATTATGTGGGAAATGTATCTGTTCAATCAAGGGAATCCTTATTTCACAAGAATTGCCCATTTGTGCACCTTGACAAACATGTACCAAACACTACTGATCACCTTATGATATTTTGCCCTGACCATGAAATATAAGGGTGGCATCCTAAATTTAGGATGAAGGTTATTCAACTGTATACTTCTCATAAACCCCAAATACCAAGTACATCTGTATATCAAAGGCTTTCATGTTGCACCCTGCAGAATCATAGAACAACGTTTCTACAGAAATACCTTTCTATAATGCTCTGGGGAGAGCTCTGTTCTACTCTGTCATGCCTGAATTCAGTAAGGAGTGCTCTGTGTGTGTGTGTGTGCATGCACGTGTATGTTTATATATATGTGTGTATATTTGTGTACTATACACAGGCATTCGCACTGACAAGAATGAATTTGACTATTCATGAATGAATTTTTATGAAATATTAGGTAACTTGTGTATGTAAATGCACACAACTCCCTTAATTTTCTTTAAAAGAATATCTACTATTATTTTGCAAAGAAAATTGTAATTGATACTGAATTTGAAATAGAACTCTGAATATCTCTGCTACTGAAACTCCTGTTTAACATTTCATAAAGTCTGACCATGAAAATTTAAAATGTTCTGATTTTCCATAAACCAGTGAGTGAATCCTTTCCACTAGGATTATGAAACCAAATTCTGCTTCTGGATATTCCAGTACATTGTGGCACTGTTAGAAATTATTTGTTTTAAATCCATATAAAACCAAATTAATATGAATGGTCATATTTTGTCTTTACACAAATTTCTTATCTGTAAGATAAGATATTGTGTAATGAATATCTTTTACAAGTTCTTTAGCAGGCACTAGATTTGAACCCCTATCTCCCTGCCTTATTATTCCCACCCTACCAGTCTGCACATGATGTCATGTTTTAATTGCACAGTCTAATTTTGATTCAGTCAACAGTTTGCTGTAGTTTGTTTAAAAATACCACATATTATTCCATAGTGTAGCTAATAGCAGTTCTACTCCTGTTTACATATCATTAATAAACACAGTAAAATAAGTTGTCCTTGGAGACTAAGCATCTGGAATCCTTGAAGATCTGCAGTTGCAAACATCAAAAAGAAAATAAAATCTTTGAAACAATCCACTACCATTAAAAATTAGCTTGCTGAGTTTCCAGTGCAGAATAAACTTATTCCTATACCAGCTAGTCTGACACACACACACACACACAAAAAAAAAAAAAAAAGGGAACATCTTTTACAGGTAGAACACCACACATTGAGGATTTTCATCTCTACATAGAAATCATCTGTACAGAGACATCCCTGATGTCTCTTCTGGGCAGTGTTTCAAGAACATGCCATTCATTATAACATTTTTAAAACTTTATCCTGAGTAGAGTCCAACACTAGACATGACAAGAAGAATACGGAAACTTCTTTTCTACAAGTATGGATTTTTAGTCAAGCACCTCGCAGGAGACTGTCTAGCCATGCAGACCTGATGAAGAAGAGGAGTAGTGATAGATAAGAATGATGGGTTATTTTCTTCAAGGGTGTTCCAAGAAAACTTATGCTTTCAAATAAAGTTTGACTACAAGTAGGAAAGTACCTGAAGTTTTGAACAGTTGAAGCCACAGCACACATCAGTCAGTCTGTGGATCAGAAAGCTACACAGTCAAAACCACATGAAAGCCTAAAGCCAAAAGGAATTAAAAAAACAACAACAACAAAAAACCCTGAGAAGATCTGTTTTCTCCCAGTTGTCAGGAGATCTGCACTGAAACAAAAATGATTCACATTTTTGAACTTATCAAACCTACTAATGAAAATATAGCCTTTGTATGAACACATGGATTAAAAAGAGCCCATCCCCAAATCCCAGTACTGGTGAGTTACAGCCTGAAAGACTTTAGTAAAGAGAAAATGCATCTTCACTTTTCAAAAGTTTTAAAAAAAGTATTGAATGCCTATAATTCACACACAAGGAGAGATTTTTTTGAATATTCGCAGTTACTCTCCAAATTAAAACAAAAATATCTCCAGAATCATATATATTAAATTTATATAATAAGGCAATATTCACAGATATGTTCAACATGATATATCCACCATGGCAAAAGTCAAATAAATATTTACTAAATGTGAATTAACATATAGCATCTAACTCCAAAGGAAGTGACCCATGCTTCTGTGAAGCAAGGTGATAATCAGTAGAGAAAACCATATTTAAAAGAGATGTTTAATATCTTACAGTGTCTGTGCTCTCCTCAGGATCTGGCAAAATCACCTTCTAGCATAACATATGTACTTATTTGAGAATTTGTGCTGCACTGTACACAATGACAGAGTGCAGAGCTCTCTGTTTGCTATAGCTATTCACTGATGATAAATTACAAGTGAATTTCTTTTTGTACATATGAGCAATCCTAAATGTAAATGTTTATTAGAACTTTTGTTACTGCCTCAATCGAAGTCATTAGCTGACTTGCTATTATTGCAGTGTAATGAATGACAGTTGGCCACTATTTTACTTTTTAATAAGCTTCTTATATATATTTATGCTAACCACACTTTATATTTTAATATTTTATCCCAGATTTTCTGCTGGTCTGTTTACCAGCAGTGGTTCAATTTGTGAACAGAAGGGGCAGGAGTTATGCTAAGACTTTTCAGCCTAGGCAAAGTTTTGAAGGGCCTAGATTTCTGTGCTTCTTAAGGGAGTGGAAACAGCAAGTGCTAGAGGGAACAAAACGTATGTCATGAGTTTCTAGGGCATCCAAGCCTTTCTGCACATGCTGATGGCAAAAGCATTATGAAGAACAATTCTTTAATAGATGGACAACAACAAGAGAAAGAATCATGCTCCTGGTAGCTGTACGTATCTATGAATGGATGCAGAAGGAGGCTCCTAGTCATATCTGAGCTCTCAGACCTGTCCTTCCTCATCACCTAGTGTGCACTGGCACCTACAGGAAAATGTCTGTCTGCTCAGGGGCTTCCCTCCAATTCTCAGCATGTGAAACCACTTGCCAAATTTGGTTTAGAATGACATTTTCTCTTCAGTAGGGTAATACTTGCAGTACACAATAATTTAGCCTCTCAAGAAGTCTAGGGTGATTGGGTTTGAGCATGATAAATTAGGCTGCATGATTCAACCGTCTTTTTCTGTGGTTGCATTGTCCAGGAGACTGAAGATACTATACCACTTCAGGAAACCTTGTCTTCCTATGTAAGATGGAATAGCTCCTTTAATTTATTTTCTGATCATAAAAACTCAGCATATTGTAATAATCAGCTGATAATAGTGTGTTTCTGAATATGAAACCTCTAGGATTGTTTACCTCTCAAATGACACCTTGAGACAACTTGCATTATTAGTCTTTCTTTTTCTTTCAGTGTGACACACATATTGCTGTGCAACCCATGTGATGAATAGTATAAAATATCTTTATTTCACTTCCATCACCTTTCACATTCCATCACCTGATACAATGAGTGATATTAAAAAAATAGAATTTTTGTACTCACCCCAGCCTTTGGTTTTGCTCCAGAGCTGGCTACTGAACAGGGAGATGTTAGGTCAGGAACAAGGATGTTAGGAGACAAGTTTGTTTGTGACTGACTTACTGAAGCAACATCCACTCCACTTTCAGAACCAGATTCAACATCCTGCAAAAAAAGTTGCAAGACTCTTTAGTAAATGTGAATATGAAATAAAAATCTAGTTCTCCTAATTAATGGAAGCATTTAGACAGGCTCACTCAAATGAGCATGCTTAATTCTCTGTATAACATGAATTCCCCTTATTCTTTTCTATTGCGTACACATTGACTTGCTGTCCTTTTCAGTGTGGTGGTTTGCATTAGCTGCTGTTCTGAAATTATAAATCACCACTAACATCAAAGCTATAATCCTCCAAATGTTAGAATGCAAGGCAAGAAAAATTAATTTAGGGCTGCAGAAGTCTGATATTTTCCTCTGATGTTCACTATTTCCTGTGTTCTCCCACCTTCTGTCTCCAGCAGCACTGCAAGCTCAGTGAACATCTGTAAAGCATTACACAGCTGAAATGACATCACCATCCTGCAGTTTATACTATTCAGAGGTACAGCTCCCTAGTTTTTTGGAATCAGCAGACATTTATCAGCCAAATGCTATTTCTGGTTACAATGCCCTTACTTTTAATGACACTGATTACATTCCTTTTTTGAAAATAAAAAGAAGAAATATAGCATGCTTTATTTTTGAGGAAGTGGAAATATAGCACATGCTGATTTACTGCTTAGAGTGAGGGCAGGGAATTATGCTGCTTGCAGATAAATTGTGACACATGTCTGGCAAAGAGCTGGCTATATGTAGAACCAGCCATATACTGTCAGGATTATTAGCCAAGGTGCAGCCCATGTGAATATAGCTACAAAGTACACAGAATAAACCCCGAACTATTAACCCCAGCCAACTCTGTAGACAAAGCCTTGGTTTCCTAATACCAGGTTCCTAGAGTAGGTGATATAAGGGGCAGAGGCATCTCAAGGGTACTGGTCCTGAACTGGAAAGAAATGGTAACCCTTTAATTCATAAATTCTGGTTAGGTCTCTGGTTTTTCAAACTGAAGCTGCCAATTAGACACAGCTGCCTCTACACCAAGTATGCAACTGTGCTGTTTTAATAGTTAGGGTTAGAAATTAGAGACAAAACTGCACTCTAGGTAGCACCATGCATTTGAGTCAGGTATTTCATGCCAGTGAGTCCTCTGCAATGTGAAGGACCGGGAAATGCAGCAGAAACATAGAATTGTACAAGTCTGCTTGGGTACATCTGCTTTTAGAAAATTATGCTTAGCAGACCCATGCTGCCACAATGCAGAACCATGCTACTATTACCCATGTTTTTGCATTACATTCAAATGCTTTATTACTATAAAATCAATGCAAGACTGAACACAATACATTCATGTCCTGAAAACCAAATCTTTTGATCCATTGATTCATAATACTCAAAAGGCTTAAAAATTCCTATCAAATAAGGGTATATAAGTAACATATATACCAAGTTTGATGCAAGCTGTCTTTCTGGAGAGATGATTTGCAGCATTGTAACAGGTACCACCTCTGATTATCACGCAGGCTTACTTATACAGATTGTCTCAACTCCCTTTATTGCTGTAAGAAATTAGCTAAAATACTGGCATGGATTGGTGAGATACAGAGAACAGATTTTATCATATTTCTGCTTTCCTGTCCCATCAGGGTGCAAGGAGATACTGCAAGAACACTGATATCCAGAGGGAAAATGTTTAAAGATTAAAAGTGTAATTATGTTATGTCCTTTAGAAATTATATGTTATATAATCTTCAGCTGACCAAATGCAATGAAAGGTAAATACCACTTTTCTCACCTACAGACAACTCACTTGAATATATAGCAATAATGAAGCCTGGTGTTATAAGGAAAAATCCCTCATTATTTAAAGGAAAATGCCACTAACAAAAACAAACAGCCTGAACCTTACTTAGCCTGGAGATCTTGGGGCATTTTTTCTCAGGTTTCTTATATCAAAAAACAGCTGCAGCACATGCGGGTGAAATTAACAGGAAGCTTGCACAAGAACACCTTGGGTCAGCTATTTCATGTTCTTCATAGTTACATGTGTAAACACTTTTCAGAAACAAAGAATGCATCAATCATGTTTGTAAGCTGTCCAGCCTCCTTTTGGACTACTCTCAGCAAGGAATTCTTGCATTTAAATATGTAAAATTATTAAAGAAATATAAATAATGAAAGTGCACAAGTCTCCTCAGAATCTTGCTTGCAATGACAAAGGATTTCATGTGTGTCCCTGTCAAGAAAAAAAATCACGGACCCTCCCACTAGCAGAAAACCAAGACCTGTAGCTCAGACTTACTTTCAGTTCTATTTAATGTCAAATGACTCATAAACATATGCTCTGAGTTTGGTGCAATCTTGACTCTGTGCTGACTCTGCATTTACAGTAAGTGATAATTAGAGAGACAAATATTTTCTGAATCTTATTGATCTCCCTTTCTTTCATGTGGGAGCTCTGAAGCTTTCATTTATGAAATGATGCCAAAAAGAAATAATCAAAACATACAAATACATATAAACAAAAATACAAGACAATTCAGAAAAAAAAAATAGCTTTAGTTCTGAACCTAAGGAGCTGGCAAACATGAGGACTGAAAGGGAAAAAATGGAGAAGTGAAACCAGACTTTACTAAGAATAACAAGAAAGATTAAGCAAACTGACTTACAGGTATATGCCTTCGTTTGTATGTTGGGGTGCTGGATGGGGAAGAGCCTGCACTGAGAGCATTTTCAATATCCTGGTCAAGCTGGTCCAGTTTCATGATTAATAGCACCATTGAATCCAGTCGTGATCGATCCCGATCTTCTGTTATTTCCTAAGGAACAGAACATACAATTGCTAAGTCTGAAATTGCATGATTTGAAAAGAATAAACTTAAATTAAGAAAGTTCTGTTTCTCAATTTGGCATAAAAGTACAATGAATAAGAAGCAGAATAATCTTATTTTGGGGAAAAATACTGCTTTGTGTAACATTAGAGCTCATCAGAGTAACTATGTTTTGTAAGTTCTCGGTGGATATTTCTGTCTTGGTTAGAAATTCTTGATATACATGAGATACGTTAACACTGTGGTAAACACAGTATCGCTGATCTCTGACTGGAAAGAGAGAAGAATGAGGGGTATTCACATCACAACCTTAAACACCTAGCTTGTGCAGCTTATTTCCCTATACTCTGTTGGTAGCAAGCGGAGACGATCCTCAGAAGAGCAACTCAAAGCAAGATCTTCAGTTAGATGGACTAAATGGTGCTCTCACAGAGTTCCTCCCTCTCTTTGCCCTTTATATAGAGAGTTAACACAAAGGATAGCCAACTAGCCTGCCTTAAAATTCAGGAATGTAAAAGCCCCCACTGGTTCCTATATGGATTTTCACCAGAAGTCAGCAAATAGGAAGTTCCATTACAGCACTTAAAGTAATATTTCTATAAATCCTTCTCAAGAAACAAAGTTGTTATCATTCCTTCATGGTGTCCAAGAAGCAGGTAATATAGATGCTCAAATCAGCATTTTTTGATAGTCATTAAGGTTACATGGTGACTCTTCTATTTATTTAGGATTCTAATTAAAGAGTTTTTTACAGACAGTTTTGAAGATGTTGCAAAACAAGAATGAAATTATTTCTACAAGAATTAAAGAAACTGTACAGATAAAACCATTATATAAAACAGAGTCTACCCGGTCTTTATTTGACAATGGAGGTGACAGAGTCTACTTAATTAACTCTTAGAAAAACAGAAATGCAAATCCGTCAGTTCAAAGTAGAGTTCTAAACAATGTTCACAGCAAAGACCAAACCCAGGAAAACTGCATGTTAAGTTATTTATTACAACATGATATTTTGGATTGGGTTGCTAAAAAGACGATGAATTTTCAGTATCTCCTGATGAACCTGAACTGAGTTTGGTGTGACTGAGATAATATTACCTCAAAACAACATAGTAATAAGTGAAATGGGTTAAGTTTCACTTTCATACTGAAAACACACCCCAAACAATTTGTTGAAACTCCATGCATCCTCATGTTAACTGATGCTAAATTGATGTCTGAAGTTTGAAAATGTTGAAACAATTATTTCATCTAATCTGCATGGGTGGAGAAAGCCCAATGGAGCAAATAAGCTTTGTTAGCCCCCTTTGTGCCCTGGGGCTACATTTGCCATGGTGGTTGAGATTGTAGCCAGTATACCCATTCAGAGGGGGCCAGTGCTGCTACCAAAACTAGCCTTCTACACAGTTCCCTAAATATGCATTTATTTCTATTAGTTTTGCTTGGAAATACACCACCAGAAAGGCTAACCAACTTAAAATTTACACTTGACTTAAAACCCAAAAGTTAATTACCACATGGCAACAAAATGAGTTGTGGTTACTGGATGAGGCTTTTTAGCTTGTTTGTTTAGTGGAGTTTTTTCAGACTAGACAGATAACAGGCATTTTACATGAAGACAAGAAAAAAAAAATCTGGAATTTTCCCCGAGCAAATTGTTTGACTTATCCCATCAAAAAAGTACAAACTTGCTCTGCGTGTAGCAGAATGAAAATGCTGGAGAAGAATCTGCTGAAAAGAAGAGATAGGAAAATATTACTCAAAGTGATATTTAGGCTTGACACAATGGTCTGGCTTTGCAGAGAAACAGTGCTCTCAGAAAACAATAATATTATCAGTATGGAATTTAGCTATTCTGTTCAGAAGTCCTAGCAACTGTTTGTGGTTCTGACTGCTGTTGACATCAACCTTGTCATTAGAAGTTTTAACATTTTAACTATAGTTTCTATTTTTTTACAATTTACTACACAGCAATCACTTTCTGTTTGGCCAGGGCACTATTAATTTATATACATGAAAGCCTAACAATTATATAAAAAATTTAACACATAAACATAACCCCCATAATCTTGAGTTGGAAATTGAATACAACACACTAAATAAATATTAAAAATTAATTTATGTTTAGACAGTTTTACCCTTGATATTATATAATAAATTTCCAAGAGCTTTACAGGCTGTCTTTTTTTTGTATCTCCCTTGTGTGTATATTCTGAGGTTTTATTACTGAAGTGTGATATGATCTAAAGCCAACAAGATACTAGCAATTTATCTGTTTTCTTTTGAAAACACGGTATTTCCTTTGTGTACAATCTTTCAGATTTTTCCTCAATTTAGCTTGATACATTGCGAATTAGAATGCAAAATATAAATTACATTTGTAGAGTTATACACTATCCTTATGAAATAAAAATTTGGGCATTAGAATGTGCCTGGTCAAAGACTGCCCTTATGACCTTAATTTCTGCCTTTAGGCATTAGTATTGGGCAATTGAGGAATGTATCACAAACATATACTGTAGGTCAAATTTGAGATATTATTCGCCTGGAGATTTTATTTTTAACATATTTCCACACAAGGAGGAAATACTTTAGGTCATGAACTGGAAAAAATAGTATTCCTTTTTATTTCTCTCCTCACTGTTGTGATAAAGGAGCTAGTTAAATTTTAATACATTCATATGTTTAGAAAAGAAAACACTGTTAATGAATGTTACAGAATGAAGGATGCTCAAATTACTTCTAAATTAAGTATGAAACCCACAAAGTTAAGGTCATACTAAAAGAAACCAAATCTTTTTTACAAGGAAAACAGTTTAGAAGCCCTGTTGCTATCATCAACAAACAGTGCTAATGAAATTAAAACATGTTTGAGAACATGGCTGGAAATGAGATTCAGCCATTTAGACGCTTTAGTCACTTTGGAGCTTATATTGTTATTGAAAAGAATAATANACCAAGCTGGTTTCTGCTTAATTTACAAACTGAGGCTGTTTATTAACATGATGTCACCATAGCACTCTGCATGGAGAACACCTGGAAATTTCTGAATATAAAGTTCTTTGTGCATAATGCTATATTTTTTAATTTGAACATTTGATGGATAAATTACAAACACCTTACAAAGGCTGCAATAATTGAAATATTTCTGTAAAGTACCTTCCCCTCCTTTTTTTAAATTACAACAGTTTTATACCCTTATCATTAATATGTTACAATGATTTTAATCATGGCATAGCAGAACACTTGAAGCAGATATCCTTCACTTCCATGCTCTCTTAGACCCTTTATTTCTCCAAGTGTATTTTTCCCCTTCTCCCGAAGCCAGTTTTACATTCCACACACACTTTTCTTTCTCTTGTTATCAATTTTTCCCACACACCTCTTTCATTTGAGTAGAGATGAAGTAAATGTGTCTTTTTAAAAAAGTATGCTCATGCACACAGCAACTCCTACACATTTACTCAAGATTTTGGGGAAGAAGTTTTTCTTCTAATTTTTCTCCTTTTGTGGAGCATAGGAGTTGCAAGGATAGTCCTGAAATCTCTGGGGAAAAGAGGAAAAATCTGTTGGAAAATGAAAGCGAACATAAAATTCATAGAATCATAGAATTATTATGGTTGAAAGGACCTCTGGGATCATGAAGTCCAACCTTCATTCCAACATCTCCCTAACCATTAGGCCATAGCCTCAAGTGCTATGTTTTTTAAACACCTCCAGGGATGGTGACTCCACCACCTCCCTGGGCAGCCTGTTCCAGTGCCCAACCACTCTTTCAGTAAAGAATTTCCTTCTAACATCCAGTCTAATCCTACCGTGACACAATGAGGACATTTTCTCTCATCCTATCATCAGTAAACTGGGAGAAGGGACCACAACCCCAGTCTCGCTACAACCTCCTTTTAGGTAGTTGTAGAGAGCAATAAGGTCTCCTCTCAGTCTCCTCTTCGCTAAGCTAAACAACCCACAGTTCCTTCAGCCGCTCTTCATAAGACCTGTTTTCCAGACCTCACCAGCCTCGTTGTCCTTTTCTGGACCTGTTCCAGCACCTCAATGTCTTTCTTGTACTGTGGTGCCCAAAACTGGACACAGTAAGCAAGGTGCGGCCTCATGAGTGCCGAGTACTGAGGCATGATCACTTCCCTACTCCTGCTGGCCACACCATTTTCACACATAAATTTGTTTAGAAACTGAACTTCAAAGTAGCACTATTTCTTTCAGAGTCAGAATGCTTTCTGCATCAAAACCACTGGAACAGATTCTCAGAACGCTACTTAAATTTGCATGTGACTTGTATGACATGATTTAGTTGTCAGTATATAAAGCAAAGCATCTGTAAAACTGAATGACCTTTTTACTGTAGGGCTCAATCAACATCACGCCCCCAATCATTGTATAAGTGACTGTATTTATAGCATATGAATCTCCAAGAACAAGACCTTGAATAGAGACCAGTGACTCTTCTTACAGTTAAGCATGATGTTTAGAAAAAGTTCTGGTCCAACATTATTTGAAAGTGCTACCACTCAAAGATCTACTTGCCTCTCAGTTTTGCCCACCACTCTCTGCAAGACTAATGCTTCACTGTATATCCAAGTATTCTGCATAGCTTCTCTATATTTACTATCTGAAGACTGTTAACTATATAAATACACTTGATTTTCTCTCTAGCGATGAGATAGGCTTTTTAGCTATACTTCTGTATGGATTGTCTGCTCATTTATTTCTTGTAAAGATTCTTTTCAATACCAGGACAAATTCAAATAGATGTTCAGTCGTGTATAGTAAATCCCTACTAAATCTTACAGTAGTCAATGATTTAAAATATACCTTACATGATATTAATCAGTTTAGTATTTCAAGATTCAAGTGTGATCAGAACTCAACTGTTAAGTAACTTTGTACTTTGTTGTTTATAGTTCTACTGCAAACTTAGTTTTAAAAAAATAGATAACTAAATCATGACCTGATAGAGGTGATGGTTACATGATTATTTTCCCGAAATTCACAGTTCTGCTACACGTTGCTGTTCTCTCATCTACTCTCTCAGGCTGCCCCTCACCTCCCCTTGTGGCAGTATTACTTCCCAGTAATGAGCTGAACATGGTCACTGGGAATAGGGTACTTTGGAGCATGGTAAGTTCTCTATCCTGCTTCTCCACGCAGCCATCCAAATGTCTGTGCTGTTCAAAAAAAAAGCAGGACAAAAAGCTGTACTAATTTTTAGGTGTTTTTTTTTTTTTTTAGAAAAAGCCTGGGATTATGTTGGTTCAAAGTGACAGTTTTACAGGCAAGGTTATGCTGATTTTAGAGTTCATTGCTGGGTCTTGGGGCTTCTCAGATGTTTTTGTCAGGATACCACTACAAAGAACACGTCTGCACATTTGTAACTTGTGAGGGTTGATGAGGGTCTGAAAGAGAGGCATATTGTCAAAGAAGAGCAGCTAGTTGCTGTCCCCTGCCCCTCATACACTTCTGTATCCTTCTTTAGCTTTGCCAATCTATGCAGCTGATGAAATGCAAGAGATCTATTTCTGTTGCAAGTTTGTAGTCAAACATGATAGCATGAGAAAATTAATTGCTAATTTTTTATAACCATTGTAAGGAGTTTAAGTGCCTTGTTTCTTGGAAAAGAGCTCCTTCTTTCCCACATGAAAATTGGATTGTCCTGGTGACAATTACTTTCTTATAAATAGCTTCTTCAGAGTAAGAACTAAAATAAGGGTAGTTTTATATCACAATCCACAGCACACTGATATTTATGAGAACTGTTATTAGTGACTGAGGAGGTAGTGTTAAAAATGTTGATCTTGAATGAGGATGAAATTTGTATTTGTAAATCCATATCAAAAGTTAGAGTTCAGGTTTGGGTTAAGACACAATACTCTTGAATTTTCAGAACATTTTGCAGCAGAAGTATTTAAACAAAAGGGTTACAAATTTACATGTTTATATCAGACTTCCAGTCACAAGAAAATCAAGTCTTTCAAGTTGGGGTCAGGATCAACTATATGGGGAGCAGAAGTGTTGCTCAAGGGAGCTGTCATTCCTTTTCAGCCACATGAAGAAAAAGAGTCTACATAGTTCAAAAAATCTTCATAGAGCATGCTCTCTCTTTCACTGAAATCTTAGCAAGTAGTAATAAATGTCAGTCAGAGGTTTTGAGAAATTACAGAATCAAAGGAAGCTGGATCAGCCTTCATATGGCACACACCATATTTTACAAATAAGGTATTTCCTGGATTAAATAGCCAAGATGTTTCAGTCTTGTCAGCTTCTCTGAAATTCTACACCAATTAAAACACCCTCTGCAGAGCTGATAATGGCCCAAATTGGGTAAAAACTAGCAGAAAAACCTTGTTTAACACAGACACTGCTTAAGAGCATCCATCTTCTGCATATTGCTGTCTGAAATTCATCAAAGCTAAGTGTCTGACCATGTGGTAAGTGGTTGACTGGAATTTTGTAAAAGTTTGTGGTTCAAACAAGGAATTCTGCTTTTCTTTATAATATATTCAGCTATTTCATGTATGCCTTTGAAATATGTTTATGTGCACTGGAATTATTCTAGCTATTAAATGTTGCTTAATGGGATTGATCTGTACACAGTGCACATCATTGAGGGCTTGCTCACCCACTGGCCTGTAAACTGGCCTTTGGGGCTGACTATCCATTCGCATCAAAGGACATAAACCACGTTACACAGAACCAAAACACAAAGTTAACTCTGAAATCCTCATTCTTCTACAACTAATTTTTTTAATCCTTGAATTCATTCTCCCTTAAAAAAGTTTGCTGCTTACATTTTTCTGTCATTCGCTTTACTTTCCTTTAGCATTTCATAGAATCATAGAATCATAGAATAGGCTGGGTTGGAAGGGACCTCAGAGATCATCGAGTCCAACCCTTGATCAATTACCGCCACAGTCACTAGACCATGGCACTGAGTGCCACATCAAGTCTCTTTTTAAATGTCTCCAGAGACGAAGAGTCCACCACCTCCCCAGGCAGCTCGTTCCAATGTCTGATCACCCTTTCTGTGAAAAATTTCTTTCTAATATCCAGTCTGAACTTCCCCCGGCACAATTTAAGACCATGCCCTCTTGTCTTACTGAGAGTTGCCTGGGAAAAGAGACCAACCCCCGCCTGGCTCCATCCTCCTTTCAGGTAGTTGTAGAGGGCAATGAGGTCTCCCCTGAGCCTCCTCTTCTCCAGGCTGAACAGCCCCAGCTCCCTCAGCCTCTCCTCATAGGATCTGTGCTCGAGTCCCTTCACCAGCTTGGTTGCCCTCCTCTGGACCTGTTCGAGGACCTCAATATCCTTCTTGAACTGAGGAGCCCAGAACTGAACACAGTACTCGAGGTGTGGCCTTACCAGGGCTGAGTATAGGGGCAGAATCACCTCCTTGGACCTGCTGGTGACGCTGTTTCTGATACAGGCCAGGATACCATTGGCCTTCTTGGCCACCTGGGCACACTGCTGGCTCATGTTCAGCTTCCTGTCTATCCAGACTCCCAGGTCCCTTTCTGCCTGGCTGCTCTCCAACCACTCTGTCCCCAGTCTGTAGCGCTGCATGGGGTTGCTGTGGCCAAAGTGCAGGACCCGGCACTTGGCCTTGTTGAAGC
>VWZY01004181.1:24486-95966 GCA_013399075.1 Chloroceryle aenea
AAAGAATGAATGTTTTCCTTGCCCCCCCTTTTGCCACTGATGTATCTGTAGAAGGACTTCTTGTTATCCTTCACAGAGGTGGCGAGATTTAGTTCAAGTTGTGCCTTTGTGTCTCTAATTTTTTTCCTACATAACTTAACTGTATTCCTGAATTCCTCTTGAGTAGATAGCCCTTTTTTCCATAACCGGTAGGCCCTCTTCTTAATCCTAATTTCCTTCAAAGTCTCTCTGTTGAGCCAGAGTGGTCGTCTTCCCCGCCGGCTCGCCTTTCGGCACACCGGGACAGCCTGTTCCTGAGCTTTCAAAACTTGCTCTTTGAAGAATGTCCATCCCTCCTGGACCCCTTTGTTTTCAAGGGCTGTTTCCCAGGGTATGCTCTGGACTAGTCTTCTGAACAGGCCAAAATCTGCCCTCCGGAAGTCTAATGTAGAGGTTTTATTGACAGCCCTCCTTGCATCCCTGATTATTGAGAACTCTATTATTTCGTGATCACTAAGTCCCAGACGCCCACCGACCACCACATCCCGCACCAGCCCTTCTCTGTTTGTAAAGAGTAGGTCAAGTGGGGCTCCCTCCCTGGTAGGCTCAAATGTGCCCTAAATCCTGAGAAGCAGGCCCAAAGTTGCCCCACATAACTGCTACTAAAGCAATTTTCAATAAACATTTAAATGAGTACAACCTGTACGATTTCTTTTAAGAATTCTTTGCTTTTTCAACAGTAAAATCAACAGTTCTTCTCAAGCCCAGTGACGACTCATCTGAAACCATTAACACTAACTGCTTTAAATATTACTCAATACTAAATATTACACATTATATACACTATTAATGAGCTAACAATAGAAAGTCATAGAATCACAAAAAATACAACTGGAAGAGATCTTGAAATGTCATGTCATCTGTCTCCCTCTCAATGACAGGACTGCCGTACTTGATGAAAGGTTCTCCAGCTTCTATTACAAACCTCCAAAACTGCCCCAAGCAAAGAAGGTTTTATTCCAGTGCTACCTTCCTTAGCACTAAAACCCTAATTCTAATGTGGAATCACAATCTTTCTCTAGCTTGAACTCATTATTATTTTTGCCAATATTTGGTCTGCATGACAGACGTTTCTTGTCCTTGGAGACAGTATTATGTTTCCCCTGATCTTTTGTTCAGCTCATTCCTTCCCCTCCATACTGCAATGATAGGGAGTGTTTTTTTCCATCTCTGGCCAATCCCACATCTCTTCTTGAGTCTCTGATGGACTCTCCTACTGAAAATCAACTTGCAATGCCCTCTCCTTCCATTACAGTTGAAACTGATGTAAAAAGTGCACCTCTAGGAATGGAAAAATCACAGTATGCTCAGGTTATTTTTCTGTTGTGACAACAAATAAATATCAGCTGAAGCCATTTTACCTGCTGGTGGTGAAAACCAGCAGATATCAGTGAAGAAGATAACAACTAGCAGGTGAGATGAATAATTGTCAGGAACAGTTCATGTAAAGCCAATAGTTTCTTGCAGGTTGTTGGACTGGCAGAGAGGAGTCACCCCAAAGCTGCTGCAGCAGCCCTCCACTGCAGTGCTCTGTGCTCTCCAGGGTTACAGGCTGGAATGAGCCCACCCTTTTCTGCTTCAAGGCCTCAGCTCCCAGAAGTGATGAGATGGAGCCAGCACTTTCCCAAAGGTGTAGAGAGTTAAGAAAAGAGGGAATAAGTCGAAATGAGGGAATTAGGAATTTTTTTTCCCACATGATAATCCAGTCACCCAGAGTTCTACAGGCTCCATCATTGGAGATTTTCAAGACCCACGTGGATAAAAGCCCTGAGCAATCTGTTCTGACCTCACATCTGGCTCTACTTCGGTAGAGACCTTCTGAGGTCCCTTCCAACCAGTTACTAAGGCTGTCCTTATTTTTCCATTGCTGGATAGAAACTAATTGTTATCTACAAAAATTACTGGTAAAGTCAGATTGGGTAGAAATTATTGTTATTATTACTGAATACAGCTAAGCATTTTGCTTTACCTCTTCACTGTATTCCACTTGGTGTTGTTGGATAGGTATATCCATAGGCTTTTATATATAGCCTTACACATACCTAGTATGCTTGCCAGACACACACTGGAGCTATGCCCACCATCACATTAAATTACGTTGCATTATACGATAAATAGTCCTGTTTAGGAAATAAGACAAATAGCTTCAAAACTCAATAGTACTGCATATTATTTTTTAGAGCACCCATAATTTATTACAACTAAAGGGAAAATTTAGCACCAGTAGTGTACCATGGGGATATCACTATATAATTTTATTTGACATAATTTCATATCTCAGACATGATTTTGTGACCTATAACAGGACTATTTTAGGATTTTTGCCTCCTCTATCAATAATAGCAAAGATATACTATTTCAAATTGCATGCAATGGAACACTAGATTTAGAATTTATTCTTCTCCATTGCTTACGTTTCTACTTCTCTATTTTACAAAGAAGGAATTATTAAAGTCTCAGACACTGAAGGAATAAGCTGCTCAAAAAAACCTAAGTCTTTCTTACTATAAAGTCTGAAAACTTCTCATATGGATATATCAAGATGAAGAAAAAATATTAAAGGAAGCAAACCACAGATATGACAGATTATTGCATATCATACCTGAATTCTTAACACATTTACCTGAAAAAACACAGGCTGTATTTTTATTGTAAATCAAGAATGTAATAAGGAGTAAATAATCAGTAAATGACAGCCTGAGCAGAAACCTGGTCCCCTGACACCAGATAGAATCTAACTAGCAATGCACTAGCTAGACTTGAGTCCAGCTGAGACTGAACTGTGGCCACAGCACCTTCCTTTTCCTTTTTTGTTTCTGAGAGTTTCAGCTAGGCTGCAGCAGGTAATAGCATTAGCTCTCAGCTCTGACAGTGAGAACTGGGAGGAAGGAAAAATGTCGTGATCTGCTCTGGTCCCAACCGGGAGGTGACCCTCCCAGCTCAGCCTGCAGCACATCTATGTGTCTGCACATCTCCCCTCTGGTTTGGGGAGCTGATAACTGACAGCTTCCCTTCACAGCTGCTGCCTCAGAAGAACAGAAGGGGAGAAGTGATTATCTCTCAGAAAAAACATGCTGCTCAAATTCATCTCAGTCAGTCAGTGTCTATCCACAAAGGACCCAGTAGTCCCCAGTTAGGAGCTTGGCAATTTGAACAGGAGATGAGATTGGTTAAAAGTCCTAGTTTTGACTTACACCCAACATATCTACCTTGTAAACATGACCACAGCTATGCAGGAGATACCTATATATATAAGAAAATGTATTTTTTATACAAATATATATATAAGAAAGGGGAGAAAATGGATACAGAAGTTAATGTTAGTTCCAAATATGGCTTTACCAAATAGGAGGTTTGAGTAAAAGAGTTACCTCAAAGAGGAGATGGAATAAAAAATACAAACATGTCAGAACCAGGATTAAATCAGATATTTCAACTAATGTTCAACAATTTAGATTCCATTCCAAAGTCTTCTCCAAAACAGTTATTGGGGTGAATATGATTTCATTCTTACAATACAATTTGAATATATTTTAACAATTTAATTGCAATACAGCTGTAATTCTCTTTTCTTTTTAAATTTTTTTTTCCCACAATCCTAATCTGTATTTCTTGCAGGAATTTAAGATTTCAATTACTATAGAATTCCACTAATTATGGTTAAAAATATTATAAAATCTCAGAACATAACTGCAAATAAATATACCATTATGAAATATACTAGATTTGTACTTAGGTTTTATGGTGAAAAAATAAAAATAAAGTCTCGCCATAAAATGAGAGTTGAAAAAACAACACAGGAAAAGAAATCTGAGTAAGAAGAGAGAAAGATATGAAAGGAAAGAATAAGAGACTTGTGTTTGCTCTAACATGAACAAAACAATAGTATTGTCCGTCAACACCTTGCTATGATCTTGGCACTGCCCTACTGGTGGATTTTAAATGAACAAGCAACTATAAACAGTCAAGCAGGATGTTCCTAACAGTGAACAAGCTGCACTGTGAAAAAACAGATGGCATAAAACTCATGTATGCCAAGAAGATAGGATGGCAAGGGCCTTGAAGAAAGTAGCATTTGAGACAAAAAAGAGTATTTTGGGTCTTCTGTTATTTATCAAAAATACCATGATGTTTCAAGAGTAAAAAAGGTTAGATATAAACAGAAAATAGTGAGGGATATTTTTTAAATGATAGATATTACTGAGAAGATATTCTATAAGGCTGTTAAGCTTGCATCTGTTGCAGAGAAAAATTATTCATCTGGATTTAATTGTATCTGTTTGGGAGATTCAGCATGTGTGATTGCCATTTCTTAATGACATGAAAGCCTTATCAACAGTTCTGGTTCAGGAGAAATAAATAAAGCAAATTACATAATTCATTCAAGCATTTGCAGAAATGACAACTTGCCTATTGCTTAATTCATCCTGCTTCAGGCTAGTGGAAAAATCTTAACCAAACTCTACTGAAATGGACCTACTTGACATAAGCCAATGATCCACATGATCTTGCTGAAGGCCCACTTGGACTAGGAGTAACACAGATTTCAAGAAGCTCTAGGATTAAGAGGCAATGATCACAGATCATGGCTCTCTAATTTAAACTTACTACCCTCAAGTGATTTCCATGACAGTTCTGCTTTTTAAGGAAGAGATTGTAGTTGTAAGGACTGAGAATCACACAGTGACGTTTCCTTTCAATTCTATAGCTTGAAATATTAAAATGAGTTTTTACAAAATAAATGTTTCTCATTAAGTATATCATTGTCTTTCAAAATTTGGAGAGCATGGTTTGCAAGACTGCTGGAGGAACATCTTGTTTGTAAGTCTTTTTTGACTTTATCTCCCTGAGTCATTGCATTATATGATGTGTTTGTCTTCTGTCATTGAAAATATGAGTCTGACATTTATGGTTATTAATGGTTGAGCTAAGAGTAAAAATCAGTAGCAAAATCAGAGATGCATTGACCCATGAGCATATACTGATGAAGTGTAACGATTTAGGGTTAGGGTGACCTCTTAGACCTATAACAGACACTCTCTCTTAACCCCCCTCCCTCCCCAAAGGGGAAGAGAAAGGGAATAAGGGAGAGGGACTTAGCGATTAGAAAAGGAAACTAGAACAGCTTTAATGAAAATAATAAAAATAGAATATTTCCAAATATATATAAAAAACAGTATCAAACCCAACNATCTGTGGGACATAGTAGGTCTGACTTTGCATCTTTGATCCAAAAAAAGAGCATAAGCATAGACACAAGGAAACAAGAAAGACTACTGAATATGTAAAAACTTCAATAAGAGTTGCATCAACCACCTGGTTGAAAACACTAAGCCACAGTAAGAACTAAGTCAATGAGTGCTATGACATATCTGTGGCTGCAGATGGAACACAATTTGCAAAGTAGCCAGAAAAGATTGCCTAAACTCCGTTAAGTCTTACTTTTTCAATGATGTCACCCTTCTTTGATGTAGAATTTATGTAAAAATAAACCAAACAAAAATAACCCAAACATCCTAGGTGAGAGAGAACAAGAGGTAATTTAGTCTCTGGATAATAGGAAACACCTGAATTCCATTTGAACAGTCCTCATAGGCTAGCTTATCAAGTTCTGCACTTAGGATAATGTGTAATCCATACTCAATATTATTGGATGAAGGCTAGTAGGAATGCCTATAGAAAGTGTCTGATTAATGTCGCATGCTAGTAACAGTGTCTTCCTCTTCAATTGTTTATTAACAAAAGGATGCAGAGTAGGTTTAATGAAGTTGTAATGAAACAGTAGAGGCAAACTAAAACACTGAGATGAGTAAGTCACATTCAGATCATAATTTAGGCAATGACAAAAGCAATCTAATAACAATGAGCATAAGATCAAAGGTGGCATTGCATCTCAAGATCCAAAGAGAAATATTTGGGGTGTTTTGAGAAGAGCTGCCTGCCTGTGAGCAGGACAGGTAGGTCAACACTATTCACAGATGGGTCAACTGGACTTTTCAGGGGTATAAATGTGGATGTTGTTGTCACAGGAGGAAAATTCTTGCCAGGTCCAATGTGAAAAAGAGACCTACTGAATGAGTCACAGCCTCTGCGTTCTGAAAGTTAGTATCTGATTTAAGCCTCGACTGAGTGGAAAATCAGTGAGTGAGTAAAGCATTGCAAAGGAGTATGGTACAGTTTTGCCAGTGACTGGGGTGTTTAAAGAGACACTCATACATAGATTGCTGCAGTATTACTTAAAGTTCAAATAATGCAAGAGATATTGTAATCTATAACTACAAATTTAAATCCAGTTTGCAGCCAACCACTAGTAGTGTCCCCCAGGGCTCAGTACTGGGGCCACTCCTGTTTAACATCTTCATCAATGATTTGGATAAGGGGATAGAGTGCACCCTTAGTAAGTTTGCAGATGATTTGACTCCAAGATGGTGGAGTCAATAGGTTTAGTGGTTTTGATGGAGATAGGAATAAGGTTGGACTTGATGATCTTGAATGTCTCTTCTAGCCAAAACTATTCTATGATTCTACAAATAGGTGGGACAGATTATAGTTAATGCTATAACAGACACAATTACAAGATGTAAAAATATTTTCTCTACTGTTAATGAACATCATGGGAAAGCCCCTGATGGTTCTTGGAATCCAAACATAAGCCCCAGGAATTCATAGCGTTACGTGTTCAGATCAGTTAGAGCACATTAGTGGGCCTGTGTGGTGTTACCATTAAATGACAAAGATGGTGCTATAAAAATACAAGCATTTAGAGACTGGTCTTAATTGAAAGTGGTGAAAGTATTATAACTCTTTGGTTTACCAATAATAGTAGGGATTGTGCCTACTGGACCTTTAAGTCAAGAGTATGATACCCCGATTGACCTTGTAAGATTAAAGTATAAGACATTGCAGAACCTAAGAATGATCTTTCTTTTTTATTTTCTTCCCCGTAACTATGAAATTAGACTTGAAAGCCCAGCAACTAAGCTGACATGTTTTTCACAAATTCTTAGCTTCTGTTTGAATTGCATTTACAGAAGTTCAGTCCTTCAAGTTAATAGAACAGGCTGCTTTCCATTTCTTCTCAATCAAATGTGATTTAGTGAATGAAATTCAGATTGGTGGAATCTAGCTATTACCAGTGGGGACAGTATCAAGATAAGATGTATATAACTACTATTTGTAGAACTGAAAAAAAAACCCACAAAGATTTCGGTGAGAGTTGGTACACTGAATTACCGATGAATAACTGGGAGAGGAAGCACACTGTACGCATTAGTGTTTCCCATCTACATATGCGATCCTTCAAATGTAAACTTATATGTTTAATCTTTTAAGCAAAATATTATGTTTATAAATCCATAAATCTCAAATCATGGATAAACTTTTGCACTTATATTTGCATGGAAATCTCTGATCATTTTAAGTCTTTCAGTCTCTTAAGATGCACAAGCACATGCCATTTTCATTACTAAGCTTTTGTTTAAAGTAAAATAAAAATGAAGTTTGAACACATCTGTTTCATCTGCATTTGCTTCTTTTCCAGGTGACTCATTCCCCTTTGCAACTATGCAATAGACAGTCTATGGTATGTCACTGAGAAGTGTCTGCTTACATATATAGAAAAGAAGTTTAATGAATCATGAAGCTATAATGCAGTAACAATAGCATGTCCTCAAGAAAAAGATATAACACCACCACAGAATGGAGTAGGAACATTTGTTTTAAAATCTGCCCTAAATGGAAGCAGATAGATATATATATTTACCTTATTTTCCTTAGTCATCAATTTATCATTGTTGCCAACAAGCTGAAATGCTACTCTTCATCTTGGATTCTTTGCTTTTCAGGATTAAAATCTGACTGAGTTTACTATGATTCAGTAATATGAACTTCAGTAATATGAATCTTAGATGACTCTCCTAGGGTAACACAATGTTTTTTGGTAATGATATATTTCTTGAACAGATATTTTTTTCAAACATATATATGCATACCCCATATTTAAAAGTGTTGCTTTGCTTTCATGCAAATATAGTTTGAGCAGTATGACCTGTTAGTTGGAAATGTAAATACAGAATTGCTAAAGCCAAGCTTATCTACCTTTGTAAATGCATGTTAAGTAAACATACTAATTAAAAATAGCAGTATACATGTTGGAGTATATAATATTTGGGAAAAGTATGTTTATTGGTTGAAACTTTATAAGTTGTGTAAGATGATAGGGCATCACCGGTTTTGTACCTACTCTTTCTAGGTTCATCCATAAGATAAACAATAGCCATCATCTCCAGCTAATGAGTAAATGTGGTGAGGAATTAAACAACTGGATACATTCTTGATTGAAACTCCACTAACTTTTTAGTTTATTATTGGTATGATGAAGCAGTAACACTACTCCGTCTTAAAACTTTCCCTATATTCCTATAATAACCATACAGCTGTGATACCATTCATAAAGAGAAAAATAATGTTTTGCTACACTTTCAAAAAGCCTTTTAGAAGTAGGGTTTCCTGATATTAAAAGAAATAAACAATGTCACCACATCTTGTGACAAAAACATAAAGCATCTTTAAAGGTCGACATAGCTATTGCATGAAATATGTCTGCAGAGAAAAAAAATGCTTGAGAAGGGAGAATGAGGCTTTTGGAATAGTTAACTACAGAGCAGCTGGCAGAGATTAGCCTATGTCCTCATACAATCAAAATGTTTCTATTAGAGAACTTGAGATAACTAGCTTGAGAGCATTTAAGTGTATTCTAGTATTTTTCTCCCAGTTTAATCAAGCATTATCTCATGAGATATGACTGCATTATCTCAGTAGAACTGAAGACTTGCCAACCCGACACTATTATATATATGTATTTAATATCAGGTTATTTGGCTTGATATTTATCTGTGGTGCATGCCAGCTTCTAGTGGCCTAACACAAGACACACCATGACAAAACCAACTCGGGGAAGAAAGAAACATTGCATGATAACTGGCTACTGATTCAAAAGGGAGGCCAAAAGAGTGAAACTACTGTGTCAAAAATGTGTAACAAATACACAGAAAAACACATCTGGGGAAAGAGTCTACAGACAACACCAAGGCAAGCTGTAGTGAATTTATAGTCACCACCAGCTGGCCTCTACAAGGAAGAACACCACCAAGAACACAGCAGACTTCAAGTGCATTCAAGGCACCTTACAGTGAGTGGTGCTGGACCACCGATTACTCAATTTAAATAATAGGAGATCTGGAATCTAAAAGTATTTCTTACTGTATAGAAATTTAACATTTATTTTAATGTTACTACTACAAAACATGTCCTACATGTGGGAGAAAGATAAATGTATAATCATTCTAGAATTTCCAGTATAAAATATTTGTGAAATGTGGTTCCATTGATATTTGAGTTAAATCCTACTTCCTCTGATTCATATCAATGTGACACAGAAATGTCAATACATCAGTTTCACTAAGTGTGTTTATTAAGAGGAGAAAAATATCATTTGGCTCTTCTTCATTTAAAAAAATGAGATAATAGTGATTATTATTAGGCCCCAACAATTGGATGACTGTAGGTGACACCTGGGGCCCTTAGATGTGACTATGAGTTTGCTAGCAACAAACTTAGGATTTCATCAAACTGATTTGCATCCTTCCGCTGTGTGTATTATCCATGGAAACCATGTTCAGGAGGAGCCTTTTCATTCTGAGAGTTTATTTTTGTCTGTCCAGGGTTCAGGTGCTCAGCAGATGTTTATGCTTAAGAAGACAGATAACTCTAAATATGTAATTAAGTTCAATAGTCATATTGATATATATATACTCTCAAAAAGGGATGAGCTTTTATGTTATTTCTGAACATAAAAAAAGACACTAATAGAAAGCTGAAAGGAACATTTCCATGTGAAGAAGCATGGCAAAAAAGGGCACTGGGAAAAGTGACAGTTTTCTCAAACTACTGCATGGAGACCTCAGAGAGACAGAAAACATATACAAATGAGGAAGAGAACACCTAAAAATGATGGGACTGTTTAATTTAATCTAAATCTGATTTTAAAGTATGGGTGCTGCAAAAATAGGAGACTTGTCCTCACTGGGAACAAACTGTGTTTTAATACAGAATGGAAGGGAGTGTAACAAGCAGGAACAATACAGCAGGCTCTGAATTACAGTCTTTAAAGAGCCTGAGGAAATTCCACCTCTGTATCTCAAGCAATTGAATAGATCCTATTAATACAAAAATCCAGTGCATCTTTAATACGGTTAACTTTACATTACACATGACAAGGGAAAATGATATTAACTCCATTTTAAGGATGTCAAAATGATAGGCAGGATAGACATTTTTCCCAAGAATAAAGGACTTGACCTAAGTGACAGTGGGCCACTGGGCTAAGTTCTCCTCTGTTTTTAACCCTGCTTCTCTGATTCATCCCTGGAGTGGTAGCATTTGGAAGTGTATTTAATGATCTGGTTTGTGGGGGAGTGACTGTGTGTGCTATTATTGTGTCTGTTGGGGATGTTTCATTAGCGGTTCTCATGTTTCAAGCTCAGTTCTGGTAGTGTAATCAAACTGGAAAAAATGTATATCAGTTTTCTTGATACTTATTGAATGCATGTTCTGTCTTGCTACATTTAACAAGAGGATTTTTTTTTTTTCTTTTAAATGTTCTTCCTCTGCTCCCTTCATCTCTAGAGATTTCCAGGGCAGCTCTGTGTAGCTTTATGTTTATCAGATTTTTTTCTCCTTTTCATTTCTGAGACAGGAAGCTTAGGGTTTTGACCTCATCTGGATCTTTCCCAGTGTCAGAAGGTGGTCTGTTCAAAAAGATTCCATGACACTGATCTCTTCCTGATTTGCCAGATAGCTAGGTCAATAAATAAGGTCTCTGTTTTTTTCCACAGCTGTAAAATAACCAATGGACTCCTCTGAAAGCTAATTATCAAAACTTCTGAGTTTTTCCTTTAAGGAACAAGCGTTATCTTTCCAGTTAGTAAATTCCACTGGAGTGTAATTTAGAAAAGACTGCCTAATTGCAGGAGCTCTGGCTCACATGAAGCAGTTCATTAAAGTAAAATGTCATCATTAGAGACCTGTTGCTTCTCTACAAATTTTTCTCTGTCCTTCTATCAGTATATTTTCTCACAGTCACAAAACCCTTTTATTGTTTATAAAAAGATTATAGTGTAATTTCCACATCCAATGAATCCATAAGTGACAAAGAACAGGATTCTTCAGTAAAATTTAAGTGGGTATACTAGGTACGTGAGGTTACAGCAGTAACAAATGGGTGCTGTTCCAGGTTTGTCATTTTTCTGCCTGTATCCTCCTTGCAAATATACCCAGCCTTTGTGCTTTTATTGTCTCCCCCTGTGACTGGCCATATCCTGACCCAGGTGAGTCAGTTCATGTGACAATAGATAGAATGAAATATCTCCATCACTAGCTAGAAAACATCTTTCTGACACTCAGTGAAACCAAGAAACTGTGGAAGGCTACAGCAACTGGCATGACAACTCAGTAATCATCTGGCAGAAGTAAAAGTAATTAGAGAACTGCTAAAAGATCATATGTCCCAATCTGAAATGATCCTCTCCTATTTTATTCCGAAGGTAACCTTTAATTGTGAAGCATAATTATATGATTATTTATTAATAGCTTTCAGGGATAGTTCAAAATTTCTGGCTACGAAAGGTCAGTCAATAGGCTTAAGCTCATGAGAATCCCCAGAATACAGTCAAATTCCTTTTCTACTGTCTGTCTTTCTCTTACTTTCTGTACATTATATTATTTCAACTAGTGTATTCTTTTTATGTGTTTAAATATGATTCTAGTGGCTACTGAAATTATGTGTAATAATAGATGCCTCATTTTTCCTGCATGATATACCCCCAAGGTTTAACAAAGTATTGGAATTCAAGGAACAGCCAAGTCCTAACACCATCTCTGCCTTTTGATTGAGATTAAATGACTTATTCATGCTTACACTGATGTTGCTATCACTAACTCTCCTCTCAATTGGATAAATTTTAGTTAGATTCCCTAAATAACAACTGAAAAAGGTAAGGGTTTTAGTGGAGATTGTGTGATAAATATTATGTTTTTAACAAAAAGCTTCTACAATGATTATTCCTAAAAAATCTCACACTGCCTTTTAAAACACATAATGCACTGATGGAGTTCATTTCTACATCACAGACTGAACTAGAATGAATGAATGCTTTTTTCCTATAAAACATGTGAAGTGTTACAATTACAAAACAATTGTTTCACACATTGACAAAATGATCAAAACCACTGCCATGTAATACATATATACACAATATGGGGACTCCCAGAGAAAGAAAATTTTATGCTTTGGTCATGGTAGAGATGACAAATCTTACTATTTTTCATGGAGTAATGAGAACCAGTCAGACAGAGAATGGCCAACAAGGTAATCAAGCAGATGCTATAGACTCCTCTCGACACAGAGCCTCCCTGTGCATGACTGGTTAAGTCACAGTCCACAGTTGTGGTGTCTGCAGGAATTGTGGCCTGGGTATAAATCTCAGTTGGTGTTAAATAAGAGAGAGCATTCAAATTAGAGAGATGGCCCAAATCCAAAATACCCACCATAAATTATACCTACTATTACACAATCCTATGCACAAAAGAGTTTTTTCCCAGTCTGTACAGAATTATATTTCAAATTGAATCCAATCACTGTATACCACTGAATCAAATAAACAAAGAAAAAATCTTAAAATAAATTGCAGACAAATATTTCCTTTGCAATTTTGATTAACACCCNGGGTAATACCAGGGGTGAAAACATCGCTATTTTCAGATCTCTTAACACTTTGTGTTTAATAATCCCATGAGCCATTTTTGGTGAAAAATGTGTTCCAAGAGGGAACAAATCAGCTATTTCTGTTTTAGTCTGCTCATACAATTCCTATGCTCCCACCTACAGACAAATCTTACCTTTGAGGCTCACAACGCTGTCCTTATCAAAGACTAAAGTTAATGCGAATGGCAATGGTGGGGGAATGTTTGCTTTACTAGAGGGTCCAACTGTCAGGGGCCTACAGAGGGAATCAGAGTTCCCTTCTACTACAGGCAGCAAATTAGGAAAGCAAAAGAAAGCTAATTGTGTCAGACAAAATATACTGAGTATACAAAATATACCCTCTCTCTGTTTAGATTTCAGACATGTTAAGAGCAGTTTAGTGCTCTATACCGTGCAATATTTGCTATTTCCTCACTCATTACTTATTCAAACTCAGCCTGATTATGCTTGCATTATGTTCCCTGTCTAGATCCTCAGATTTGTTTTATAGTTTTGTTTTCAAAAAAAGTTTTATGTTGAAGCAGAATAGGACACTGACTTTTTAAACACTGGGAGATGCACATCAGGATGATGCATTCATGGAGAGCTGAACAGCTGGCCAACAGAATGAACACATTACCACAGGACTACTGGGAATTAGTCAGAGAACTAGAAAGCACAAGTATAGGGGGGGGGGAAATTATTCTTCACTAGTTTTACAGTGGATCTGATAGATTTCAGACAGCTGAAACAAAAACTTCAACAAATCTCAAGAGACTGCATATTTTGTTTAGAGGCTAGATTTTAAACCTCAAGTCAGAAACCTATGTTCTTCTACCCAGAAATATGTATCAAATTCACCTTAAAGGAAACTGTAATGTACTGGTCTCTCTTAAAAATCTGTCTTTGGAAGATCTGTTGATATTTAATATTGTCCAATCATAATAATCATGTGTCTTGCAGTCAGTTTGGTCAGGGTAGCAGGCGAAGTCAGGCATTTTCACATTGCAAGTGAAGGGAGTGTCCAATACTGCGACTACATCTGATAACTAGTCTTTCAATTTGTTTCTCTTGAACTGTGCAGATGCAAATCTGCTACCCTCTGTGATCCTTTTTTTTTTCTTCCAAATATCAAAAAAAGTTTTACTGGCTAATAGCAATCCTAAAAATCGGTTTTGATTTGTGAAGCACTGCATTAACATCTATCAAATAAGCAATGCAGCTATCAAATCAGGCAATCCACACTGAATCTCACTATGATATAATTCAAAATGTCACCTATCGCACCAGTCAGCAAACACTACAAAAGCATGCTCCTGCCTTAACCCACTAGCACAAAACTAACTAAAAACTTTTGTTTCTCTGGGAACTGCAGCTCATGGTTTAAAATTTTGGTTGTTAAATAACATGCAGTGCATGCTGAGAATATAAATTCTAATTTCCTCATTTTTGAATTGTAGATGATTTAGCAGCAGCAAGAATGAATATAGAACGGATTAAAAGTTACACCTGTCTTTTTCACAATTACATGATTTTTCTGAAACAAAATAGCTTACATTACCATATCCAGTCAAATAGAAAAGTTATGCAAAAGTGCAAAAATAGAAGAATGTAGTTTAATACACAGATCAAAATTGCCAAATTAAAGGGTTCAGTAATACTTATGGTTAAAACAATCTCATATTTCAATTTTACTAGTTCAAAGATGCAGAATTATAAAAGCAAAAGTATCTGTGATAGGCCCTTTAGCTAAACATAATTTGTAAAAAATAACATAAAGCATAACAAAAAAAACCCAAAACCCAAAAATTAACATAAACAGAGGCAGGTAAATATAGATAAGGCAGAGAAAAATGTAATTATTATAAGAATGGAAGAATTTTTTTTTATTTGTTAAGTAAATCAGACTGGTGGATTTCAAAGAGGAAGCTTTTAACATCTGCTCACACAAATATTGGTAGAGGGGATCAAAAGACATTTAAATATCATGGATTTGGAAGATAAAAGGAAAAGTAAAATGTATTCACAGAATTTATGGAAGACAAAAAAAACACAAACCAGGAACTGAAAAGAAAAGTTAAGCTTATGTACCCTGACATCTGTTGCTGAACTCTTTTCTCTTTTTCCATCTTCCAGGAATTGCTTGGTTTGTGTTGGTTTCCGGCCTGTGTATTTATACAAATACCCAGAAGTAATATTTAGAGTTACAGACAGGTTGTTTCATATTTTAAAGGACCAATCACCTCAAGATTCAGTGTGGGTTTGTACTTTCTTAAAGCTTTTTTCTCCCCCTGCAGTTGCAGAGCTATGAAGTTAAGGAAGTACATCTGTACTCAAAGAAAAACAAATTCTCAAGTGACTATTTTCTGATTAAAGCCACTAATGTAACAGTAATTGAAAGAATTGTAACAGTAATTGAAAGAATTGTAACAGTAATTAAAGCAAGCTCTAGGTCTGTGAGCCCCTCCTTTCCCTCCCCCAAGTGACAAGCTTTAGCAAGAGTAAGGTGTGATTATTAAAGTTCACAGCCAGAACTTCAGAGTTTGACAGCTATAATTGAGCCACCCCCACTTTGAAGAACACAAAAATTTCCTAAGTTTTTACAACAGCACTCTCTTAAAACAGAGGTTGGTGGAAAGCATAGGGATGGAAAATCTGTTACTATTTCAGTTGTGTATCTGGTAAGATGGAAAATTTTTCAAGTCTACACAGATGGTAAATAAATTTCTGCTACATGAGGCAGTTCCTGGAATAAAGAAATTTTCTCAAATAACAAGTGCCAAATTTTTTTTTTCAGCATGACTTATTTTTAACTTTCCCAGGGACTTGTTGAGAGAGCAGAAGAAGTGTCCTTTCACCTTCAGAATCCTGGTCTAACTCCAGAAATAGCCCCTAATGTTGTCCACAGCATAGATGAGTTTTATTTACACTTTAAAAGACAGTTCAAAGCAAAGATCAAAGCCCTACAATTATACTTTGCTGCTAGTAAACACTCCCTCTGAACACAGCAGCTAGAAAATAAGAAATTTCTACTTAAACCCCAAGACAATCATCAATGACTAACAGCGCTGACATTTAAACTGCCATTATTATGCTTCATTAGGCAATGCTGTTGACACAAGAGAGCTTGTCCTCCATGAACTAAGCGTAATGGAAAGGACTGTCAGGAAGCCCAGAATCAGGGACCAAGTCACTGCAAACTATACATGCTAAGGAAGTGGTGAAAAAGACAATAAAAAGTTTTTTGTCTATCTCATAGTTATGTTTGGAGTAGTGATTCTAGACAGCTGTAGGAATGAATGATGGGCAAGGGGAGTAGGAAAGATTATCATTACTGCAACACTAGCTCTTGAGGGTGTTTGGGACAGCTCTCACCTTCATACCAAAGTGAAGTCAGAGTTGTGGAAGTTGCTCACCCTTTTCTCCAACAACTTCATATTTGCTTCCTAATCTGTCATGAGACTACACAGCTCTGCTTGGCTGGTGCCCTTAGCCCAAAATCAAAGCCTGGGAAATGATGATGCTTGCAAGAAGTAAAATACACAGCATTCTCATGTTACTGAGTGATCTTTCCCTTATATATGTATAAGCTCCAAAAGGCAAAAAAGTTTATTACTGGCACACTGGGCTTAGCATATTAAATGAGAAGGGAAAAAAGAAAGAAAGCATTTCTGAAAAGGCAGGAGCTGGAAAGAAGAATTAGTGATCTTTACTTGCTGAATAGAAGAATATGGGTAGGATGAAGGAGGATTTTTTTATGTCTGACATAGTGTGGATGACCTAGAAAAAAAATGACATTCTAAACTAAGGCTTCAGTTACTATTCCCTAGGGAGCAAAATCCAGGAATATATGTATTCCTTCTGAATCTGATTAAAGCTGATTTCCCTACAGTCATAACTATTTATAGGCTTCAGTCTGAAAAAAATATAATCAATTGATTTAAAACATATATTGTAAAAGAAGCTGCAGTAAGAGTTACAATAGAACTTTTCCAAAAGCTTGTAAAATGTCTGTGCATCATGCTAAATTACAAATCCTGCAGAATATTTACCTACAAGAATACTGACCAAGGCACAGATATGGAACTTATCCCAAATTTTCTTTCACTCCATTACTTGCAGTATTGAAGAAGGCCTGGAAACAGACAAACTGATAACTGGGAGTGATTTTTGTGAGCTAAGAAGGCTTTGTGTAATTAAGGGCTGAATGAGCACTTCATATGGAAAATCAATTAATTTTCACCCACTTACTTTCCAGTCTTATCCCACCTATAAAATACATATTTTAAAAAATATTTTGAAGCTAAAATTACATGTAGCACAAGCCACTAGCTTTAGCACTGCTGATTTTTTTTCATGTATTTCATGCCTCCATATCAAACAGTCATGAATCACATGTCAATGAATATTAGTGCATGCAAACCATCTTTTTTAAGAAGGTTGAGGAGGACAGTCCCCAAAAGTTAAAACATGTATAAGACCAGAATCAG
Organism: Chloroceryle aenea; assembly: GCA_013399075.1. Lineage (NCBI taxonomy): Eukaryota > Metazoa > Chordata > Aves > Coraciiformes > Cerylidae > Chloroceryle > Chloroceryle aenea. Next base: position 41,818 of record VWZY01004181.1, read on the forward strand.
CTCCTTAAAGATTTTTTTCTGAATTTGTATATTAGATGATACCTTTTATGTTAAAGCAAAACTATCCAAATGAGTAAGAGACTCAGAATATCCAAATAGTAATCTGATGTGTGCAAAAATGTTTGCGTGGGAGGCATCTTACAAGAAAGGATAAATAAACTTCCACTTAACATAAATATTTTACATACAGCATTTGCTTTTCTGACTCCTGTGTAAGGTAAGACTGTAAAAAATGTGAAACTTAGATATGAAAGTTATTGCTGCAACATGGCACATTATTGAAGGACATCTTCATGTTTCAGTAAGCCCATTTTTCATTAACACAGTGTGCATAAGCCAAAGTCCTTATGTTCCATTGTTGTAAAAGCTTTAGATACAATCTGTGACAGAGCTATGAAGGAGAACAAGGACTGGTTTATATTTACCATACATTTACCCCAGTGCACATTATCAACACATATATATAGTAAGAAGCTATAGTGTTGTCTGGATTTTTTTTTTTTTCTTTTCATAGGAGGAAGAATATCCCTCTAAATTTGAATTCATAACCATTTTAGGCCATATCCTCTAAAGCTTGGAATAGTTTTTGGCAGCAGAAACAGTATTGTTTCATTTTATACAGGCTTATTCAATAGACCCTGTCTATGGCATGGACTCCCTTGTCTTTACAAACCTCTGTTGCCATTAAGAGAGAGCAGTAAAAGGACATAAGCATGAGCAACACATTTTTAGGTGTTTCAATCATATGTACTACTGTGATGGGAAGCAAAAAAAAAAACCAACAAAACAGACACCACAAAAAATAAAAAAAAGCAAGCACCCCTGTGGAAAACACTTTGCAGATGGTCCCCACTCTGCCGTAGTTCAGCCCATGGCTGGGTTCTTTTAGTTCTTTTGCTTTGAACTGCTGTGTGGTAATTAGTCAGATGGCTGTGGACTTACCCACCACTGTACTACTACAGCCAAATCCTCCTTGATCTCAGTAGCAGACCTCACTGCTATAAAGCCTCAGCTCCCAGAGCTGGCCAGGGTGGGCTGCTCTTCTGTGACTCCTCATCAGCCACAGCACCACTAACAGAAAAGCTTTTGCTTACAGCACAGGTCATGTCAGCAGTAGAGGACTGAGCTGGAAAAGCTGCTCTGCCATAGCTATGGCTTCAAAGGCTCTTTAATATAGACAGAAGTGCTCTAATAATGACTTCCCAGGTTATTTTTGATGGAAGCTATATCTGTGTGTGCCTCTCAGACCTCTCTATTTTCACTTGATTGTTAATTCAAAGTGAACATTATGCTCATGAAAGTGCCAGGTGAACAGCTCTAGGAAGCAAAGTCTTTTTATATTTTTCTGTAACAGATGGAAAAGTATACTGGGGATAGCGATGGCATGTAATCCATAAGGTTTTGCCCAAGTGTTTTAATTCCACTTCCCCTTTGATAAACTCTTAAATTTATCTTTTATGTACTATACCTATTAATTTCTTCCAAGACAGCTCACCTCAAAAATGCGGTGCTAATTACAAATCCTGTAGCATTTTAGGTCATTGGCCCATTTAAATCACCTACAAATTAGAATTTATAGACTACAAGCAGAAAATAACCACCCCTTAGCAGTCAGAACATTTTAAAGATTCATTTTAAAAACAAACGGTCCTAGAAGTTTTCTTCTGGCCAATTATTGCAAACCAGAACAAAATTAGAAATTTCTGAGTATAAACTGCATGAAACTAAAGTTCTCTATAGTGGTTCCTGGAAGCATGCAGTATCACTTTGGTGAAGCAGCAGTGCATGACTCTGAAGTGTGTATAAATACAAATACTTTCATGACCATTTTAGGTAGCTCAGCTCCAACTAATGCATAACTTGATGTGCAACAGTTTCTTGGTTTGCAGTCTAGACAACGCTGGCAGCCTTTAAAATTTATTGCTGAACACTGTCACAAAAATGTGTCAAAGTAAAATTTGCATAAAGGTTGTACTGTAATGACCTGGCAATCATCCCATCCTGTTCTAAGCTTGTTTTAAATACTTTTCAGATTGTTTGAAATACATCATACTTCAGTCCAAACACAAAGGAAGTCTGTGGGAAAGCATTCTTTAGCTTCCCAGATGTAGATAATATTTATGATACATATTTTTGCCAGAGCAACAGAGAAATTCATGGTCATGTAACCACAATAATAAGAACGCTTTATGACCACCATTTTCTATCAATTGCCATAGATAACATGCATAATTAAAAAAAAACCTTAGATCCAGAAGGTTTAGTTATTTTGTATTTGTGAACCACATCTTCCTTGTGAAATACTAAATTTAGGAAGCAAGTTTTTTAATACAGAAAAAAAAGAAACAAATATTCATGCTAGCCAAGGTGGTTTCAGTTTTTTTAAAGAAATCATACAATTTGGTTTTTCTCGACTTGCAGCTCGTGCCAGATTCTTCCCAATGCCTTCAAAATTATGACCATTTAATAGCAATGTGCAAATGCAGCAAATTCTTTGTGGTGAAGCAATTTTGGACCTCAGTAATACTTGCCCACTCTACTAATACTACAGACTGTACCTCTGAGATGTGGATTGTAACTAACCTTTCAAAAAGCTGCTTAGGATATTTCATCAATTTCTGATGATGTTCATATTAACATTATGAGTTCTGAAAAACAGTTCCATGCTTTTTCCTAAAACAGTTAGGAAATTTGAAAAACTTTGAAAAACCTTTAAAAGGTCTGAAAATTACAAGAGATGCAGAAATGGATCAAAAGGAAATCCAAATTCTACTGTTTCAATGATCATATTTAAAATTAGATTATTGAATTTCCAATATTTGCATTTGCCATTGTCCTTCACAAAACTAAGAAAATATATTCCCTAGATGCCGAGATTATATTATCATCTCCGTATATGAAAAGAAAGAAATTATGGCATAAGTGCAGGTCTGAATTGTATAGGAAATTGAGAGAACCATATGAATTTAAAGTAATTTTCCTTTATGAATGCTTCTATACTAACTAGTTTCTGTAATCTCTAAGTTTACAAATTATTGTAAGATTCAAATTCAGCAAGACACTTAAGTATATGTTAAGAACACAGTAATTCCGCTGACACCCATTAATGCTTTTTTAACATCTAGATTTAAGCAGTGAAGCTTTGGTTTCCCATGACAATATGAAGCAGTAAACCCTTGGTCTTCTACAACCACCCAAACAACTTTCGTCATTGTTCATTTTTCTAATGATTTTGTTGCCCAGAAATTCTAATGTTCATTATAATCTGAAAATGCAGATTTTTTTTTCCCCTCTTTGTTGGATTGCTCCACTAGATTATTTGCAATATGATGATCTTTAAAAAAAGCTGAATAGAAAAACATAAACTGTTGGGGAAAAAAATGCATTTATACACCATATTTTGCAAAGATGAAATTAAAGATAATTGATTTTGAGAATCACCAACTTTTAGAGCTGTCATCATCTTCTGACTGACACACACTTGCAGACTGAATCTTCGAATAAGGTAAATTCAATTCCCTATGACAAAAATCAGGATACAGCAAAATGCACATTTCCATTTTAATTAAAATTTCCTGTATAGTGTTGTTTTTATTTTCTATGCTTGTCTTTCCTATGCAGACAATGCCACATTAACATGTGTACATCACTGACAAGCCAACATATGCCTCCATATTACTACTTATGATCCCTACTAAATCAGCTTCTATGGAAAAAAATACACTTTAGGATAATATACTTAAAAGATAAATGATAAATTGATATGAAGAATTAATCATTAAATTATCCCCATTCCACAAAGACAGAATCGAGGTAAACAAATCTTGAGACTTCAGAAAGACATATTTGTGACAGGTCTGGAAAATTTATCTCTAGTATCTTAACAGTAATAAAAAAAAAAGAAAAAAAGAGATTTAAAATACTGGATACTATTGTGCACAACAAGATCATGTGACTTTTAAATATTATGCTGACAAATGAGTGCTGAATTGAAAAGGATTATGCAATATGAGTAGCAGAGCTGTCAGGGAAATAGCTGTAAGGAAACCATTTCAGTAAATTAGGTAGCTCTTATAATTTTTTTTGGAAGCTTTCCTATTACCTCTCCCAGGTACCTCACTGGGAGGGCTAAGCCAGCAGGCAAGGCTCCATAGGCTTCCTGTGGAGTCAGTTTACTGGGTGATAGAAGCAGAAGCTCCTGGAAGAACCTAGCTTTCTAACTCACCATAAAAAGCATAGTTTAGCCTTGTAAAAAAGAATTTATTACAGATCTTAATGGAAGACAGTCAGCCTTCACATCTCACAGGCATAATATTCAAGTAGCAAATACGGATGGAAATGTCCAAATCTGACAAAGCAACCTTTTTGTTTTCTTACATCACTATAATTATAATTGATGAAATAATGTAACAAGCTTTATTGCAGCAGTACAGAAAATGAAAAACTATGTTTTAAAAACTCACCCTTTTTGTGTGGAGGAAAGGTGCTGCTACAAAGACCTGGGTCATTACAGGCAACCTTCTACCTGGATTTCTTTCTACATTTACTGACATTCTTCTGATAAACTTTTTCTTAATTTGTTTATCTCATTGACACTGGCTGCTGCTGACATTAGCTGTGTCCTCAAGTATCCTTTACAAATAACAGGGCATTTAATCTAGAAATCTAGATTAAAATAGCAACAATAATAGTGAGCATTATGAAACAGTCCTGACTATTATACCCTTTAGTCTTGTAGGAATGACTTTGAGATAATATCAAGTGTTTGAAACTGGAAAACTTCTAAGGAGACCACCATGAAGAATTGCAAGGAAATTTTCATAAAAGAGAGTTGAGGAATTCATACATTGAAAGGTTTGTTTACTTAATTCCTGTCTCAATCACAAATAAGCAAACTCTTTTAGTAAGACTGAAATGCACTCTGGGATTACCCGTGAAGAGAAAATGCTACAAATTCATGACATATACTCCAATTAGTTTGATATCCCAGTTAGCCCTTCCTGAAGCAGTATTCTAGACTATCTCTTTTCCTGGAAGGAATAGAGCTGACCTGAAAGACTTCAAATCACCAGGCACAACGTATCAATTATATTCCCCAAACCAATCATTATGTATCAATTTATTATTTCATTACACTGCGTGCACTAAATTTGCCAGTATTTTATTATCACTAATCTTACAGAATTTATTAATATTTTTAATAAAAACCCAACTTTGTAACTAATCAGAATTTTCACATTACAAGACATCCCCAAAAGTTTCAGAATTAATGCTTAATTTAGATAAACAAACAGAGCTTCAAATGTGGATCCAAACTTTGTGTGAACTATTTTGAATTTGGTTTCTAAGTCCAAGAGAGTTTAGTTTTGGAAGATTTACTCCAGAGGTCTTTCTATGGAGTTCTCAAAAAATTTACTGTGACAGTAGTCTCTGTCCAGTGACTAAGCAGTTCTAGAACCTGTTTCTCCCTCGGGGTATCCCAAGCTTTGGAATTTCGGAATGTACAGTTCTAAAATGAAGCTATTAATCTTAAAACTAAAATTTATTATTTAGCCCATGAAAACATACAGGAGGGCCTAGCTGGAGTACATACATATAGTTAATCCATTTATGCTTCTGCTAGTCAGAACCATTAATAAGCATCAACCTCACATTGTGGATAAACTGAATTGATTATCATTCAACACAAAACCAGGAAAGCTTGGTTACTGTGGGATTTTTCAATCAGACCTAACATCATTAACTTCTCAATATTAAATCCAGGCACTTCCTATTTCCAAGCCACATAAAGTCTTTCTGGGAAAGAAAAGGAAAAAGAAGGTGCTGGGTATCAGCTATGTGAACCCTGGTGACTTGAGAGAGCAAAGAATGCTGTAAAAGCTGGACCTGCTTGCAAAGAGCATCTTCAGTGTCAGTACATCTATCATGACTAAACCAATTTAATAAATCAGAGATAGTTCTGGTCAAAGATGCTAAACTTTAAGCCCTTAAGTCTGCATTTATCTGCAGAGCCAGGATGACAGATCCATACTGTTTCACCTTAGCTTCAGTTTGAAGACAGACAATCTAAAGATAAGAAGGGAGGTCATACTCTATTGCCACAATTAAAAGCAGTTTAAAATATGTTAATGAGGAACAGATCTTCAGAAGAATTCACTACCAGCAAGAGCAGAATGATGTCTACTTGAAGGTCCTAAGATCTTAGTGGTCATGGAAGTACCTGAAGTTCAGCACCCAAAGTGCTACCTTGAGGTTTAGGTGCCCAAATACCTTTAACAATTCATCTCCATGTGTCTTTTCCCATATTCTGACCTTTATGAAATATAATTGACATTGAGCATTAATCAGGCAGTGGTGTGTTTTAGGTCTTAACTGCACTGTTTGAACCGCTGACCTTGAGAAAAAAAGATTTTATATACCATTCTCAATCCCTTAAGTCTTCCTGTCACTGTAAAGCAAATACTTCGGTTTTATGGATGGATTCAGTTTCAAGTCTGTTGTTTTTCTAATATTTTGTTAAAATTATAAAAGTGGCTTTCAGGGAAAGTTTGTAAACATAGGCACATTTTTCATTGCAGATTATTACCAACATAGACAGGCTTTATAAAAATAGACAGGCTTTTGTAAAATAGGGCATGAAATATGTATATATGTGTGTGTGTGATAAAATCCTGCACACAGGAACACTGTTTGTAGAAGTGTCCCGTGAATTTAGAGATAAATAATACCACAACAAACAGAAGATTATACTTTTTCTTTTTTTGACAAACATTTTACAGTTGTTGGTAAAGACTTAATTAACAGAAATTATACAAGGTCACTCCTGATTTACTGGCAGTTTTTAAAATGCATGCAGGTTTGCAGCTACAGCAGCCACACAACTGTCAACCTTCCCTGAAGTAACTCCTTGCTTTGCTCCTTTCTATGCTCACATCCTTTGTTATTTTTCCTCACCATTAATCTCACTGGAATATTTATATTCCATCTCTTAAAATATTTAATGGCACAAACACAAATAAATTTTCAAATATAATTCTCATGAGTGCACATTTAAAAGATGAATATGTGACCTCAAAACAAGATGCAAGCGGACATGGAAATTGGCAGGATCTAAGCTATTAAAAATATATCACAGTACACCTTGCTAACAATATGAAATCAATATTAGGAATAATGCTTATAGAAAAGAACATTAGATGCTAAAGTAGAGCAGCTGAGAATATGGTTATAATAGTTAATTAGTTCCAAAGTATGTTGTTAATTCAGCTTTTTGTTTTAAAATTGAACTGTTTTCTAGAGATGAGTAAGTTTGGCATTTCTGGTGCTGCGAGTCATGTTTCCATTTTTTAATTGTAACTCAGAGCCATACGTACTGCAAGATCAGTTGAACAGTTATTACATTAATTGTGATTGCATGAACTACCAAAGGAAGAATGTCTTTAAGGAATTCTGAAACCTTTTGCCAAAGTTACTTACAGCTTCTAACCACATCAACAGAGTGCTAATATTACCAAATGGTCTCAAGGAAGCAATGGCCAGCAGCTCACGATGTTGTGTTGGCATGCAATACTTTAGATATGTAAATATGTCCTTTAGTGAAACAGCTACTGAGACTCTACAGCTGCTAGAATAAACTCCACACAATTAATAGAAACCAGATTTATAAAACAAAACAAAACAAAAAACCTAAAGAAGCTGTGTGGTGTCAAATGAAAAAAGGCAGAGAGAAGTAAATGGTCAGAAATCTGTTATTAGCAAGAATAAGCAGCATAGCTGAGAAAGCCAGGCTTTAAGATGAATTCTGTAGTGCCATAGTCAGCACATTTCTTTCTGTTTAGGCCAAGGGGAGTTCTATTGACAGGGAATCTGTTCATTAAGGTTTTTTAATGATACACTTTCTTACTTTGTGTAGGCACTGAAACTCTCTGGTCCCTTTAAAACTACAAAATGTTGTATCAAACTCGACAATACTTCTTTTTGCAAGAACATATGCTCATGGGTATGAGCTGAAAACTTAAGAACTACAGCAAGATGTTTCCACTCTTTTTTCCTTTTTAAAGTTTTGTTGCAATGTTACCCTGCTTTCTTTATTCAATATGGCTTCCAAACCATGGACACAGAAAGAAACAGATAATGATACGTGATAACATCAGAAAAACAAAAATAAAACCAAACCCATAGAAGTTACATATTCACTTCGCCTTGCAAAATACAGATATAACATATATAACATATATGAAATAAAGTGAATATAATGTACCTGCCAAACTCAGAGGTCAGCCTTTTTCAGACCTTAAAAAGAGCTGCTGAACTCGGTTGTTGTATAGACACATTTTCTCAAAACTATTTGAAGAAAAATCTAATGAATTAATGAAACAAGTCTGAAAACCCATATTTTATCTCCAATTAATTAGTCATGGAATCACCTTCAAAAAATGGTGGAAAACACTAGAAAAAACATCTCTGTATTTTATGAGCATCCTACCTTTCTTTTGCGCAGTTTCACTTGACTGTCTGAATGTTCCTGTGTGGTCGGATAACTCCTTATATGTAAACACTGAATGTCTTCTGCTGAACTGACATTTGAAAGGCATTTGTTTTCAGAGGCCACTTGAGGTTCTGTAAAACCACTTTCATCCAGATCATTTTCCACTGCCGGGATGCTAGAGCAAGGAGAAGATTGCATAAGGCAGTTGCTGGATTCCACTGTTGAACATAGCTGTCTGTCACCAATGGTGCATGATTCAGAAGAAATCCCACTCTCTACCACATTACACTCAGACTTTCCAAGCTCGTCTTTAAAAGCATCAGATTTCCGGCGCTGTTGTGCAATTACAGCAGTATGAAGCAGCTGCTTCCCTGGCATAATAATTTCTTTCACATTTGGAGAATTAGAATGATTTTCTTTCTCTACATCTACTACTTCATTTAAGCCTTCATAATTACAAAGCTCCAGGCTTTGGCCAATACTGCCACAAACGTCATCTTCTTCCATCTTCTCTCTAGGAATTAGGTCACAGACAGGTTTCTTACTTATATCTCCAATTATTCCAGATGCTTCAGCTTCTCTGTTACCCTCTGTTATTGGTACTATCTGTGTTAAGGAGCCTGCTCCATTTAAACTCTTTGCTTCATCTTTTTGTTCTCTTCCTACAGCAGTGAAGTGGCAATTAGCAGTATCCAGGTTGAGTGCTGAATAGTCATCATCATCATCAGACACATGGACTAGAGTTTCTGTGCTGGCCTCCAGAAAATGCTCCTCATCCTCATGGTTATCATTTTCATCCACCTCCTTTGAAACATTTCCCAGCTGCATCTCAGGGAAGCTGATCAAATCTCCACTATAACAGCACTCTGGGAATGAAGCGCATTTTTCTCTCCGGTCTACGCTCAAAACCTCATCTTTTTCCATACTTGTCTGCAAGTTATCAGCTGTGAGTCCGTGACAACATGCTGTATTATGCTCCACAGACTCCAAAGCCAATCCCATCCACTGGGTCACATGTTCTTCCCAGCTTTTCTTTCGGATTGCTAGAGACATGTCATAACAGTTCAGCAGCAGGCTGCAATGTACCTTCCATGAAGGACCAGAGGAGATGTCATGGCTGCTGTGTACTGTTCCAGAGAGAGAGAGGGTTTCATCATTTTAACATCTGCAAGAAATAAAAAAAAACTGAGTTACTGAATCAACTCCAAATGAAAAAANGAAGGAACAGTTTAAACAAAAGTGTAAAAGCAAGATAAGACTGTGGGACCAGAAGGACAGGAATTTAGAAGACTGTTTTGTTTAAAGTTGTAATACTTTTCATACAAAATTTGACAGTGCTCATAATTCAGTATAACTTTTTTTCTGACTACTCTCCAGTATCAAGTAAACAAAAATGGTATAAACAGGCAAGTAGCACCAGAGCCAAAATTTGGCAATGTTTCCACTATGCCTATCATAAGATATTAATATCCACAGATATAAATGACATTATGTGCTATTGTTGCCTTGCACATGAAGTCATTTCGTATTTCTTTCTCATCCAGAGATACCTGTGGAGTGCAGAATTCTGCCTGTTTCCCGAAGACTTAGAGCCAAACTTGTGAGTTATTCCAAATTTACCGAAGTTATAAACCACTTATCTTATGAGTAGCTTTGGCCCATTCAGTGTCTCTCATTTTTGTTATTATTTCACACTTTTCAGGACAAGTTGTAATTACCAGTGTTAGATGAAACTGCAGGGGAAATCAGCTGTTGTGTGTTAATAAGAAATGCAACTCTAGGAAAACTAATCTAAGCTTTTGACATATTCCTTACCTCAAGTACAGTATAAGACCTGAAAAAAATCCACCCATAGTAAACATATTTGGGACCTACTAGTGTAAGGAAATGAGGAAAGATTTATTAAGAAAAGCTCTCCAGAAGGGTAGCCTGTGTGCCAGTGTGGTCAGCCATAACTGTACTGCTCACTCACCTGGACTGTCTGCTAGAGCCTACTGTCCCCACTCAATTATCTATGTGGGTATTTTTCAGTGACAGCTGCATTGAGCCTTCTGGATGATGGCATTTGATATACATTAGTCTTGTGATATTTCATGTGCAAATTAGCACAAAGAAAATACATAATACTAATTTACACATTATAAAACAAAACTAACAAGTTCTTTGTCAAATAACAAACCAAAACTTCTGGCCCATAAAACATTAGAAGTTCAAGGAGCAGACGTTTCTACTTTTCACTCCCTACATAAGAACTGTCAGCACTTAGCATGGACCTGCTTATTGATTTCAGCAATAAAGAAGATTAAGCACTAAGTTTGTTCTGGGTCATTTCAATCCAGTAAGGCAAATTTTGATTGCCTACCAGGCCACAAAGCTGCCTTGACAAATTGTATGCCTGAAGGTATAAAAGTATTAATCTTGAAAGAAATGTAGAATTATGTCTTTGCAACTGAACCTCTGTAAATTATCTCTTGACAAAATGACTTTCAGGATAGAGTTGTACATACTCCTAGATCTTTAACCTTCTTTGAGGATGAGAAATTTCATTTCACATTCACATTTTCCACCTCTGAGGAGACTGCTAAAAAGAAAATATATTCATAGAGTAAGAGAATTCCATGCACAAGTCATTAGTGTGTGGGAGGCTGAGGAAAACGGAAAATAACACAGAGAGAAAGGCCAAAAAAAATTATCTACTTTCAGAGGTAAAATTTAGTAGTAAGAAATTAATACAACTTTTAGATTCTCTTTTCTCTTCTGGTTGAATATGAGAGCAAGTCCAAATGTTAAAGTGTAAAGTTAAATTACTGTATAAATTTGCAGCACATCTGCATTCTTATTCTGACTTCATTTCATATTTATATTCTCCTTCTAAGTCTGCATCAGCCAAAATTACTACAGAGTGCAAATCAGTAATGATAATATTTTTAACTTCCTTCCTGCACCTTTTCCTGATGAACTCTAAAGCTCTTCAGAGGCAATTAAATTCATTTTACAACAGCACCGTGTTTTGTTTTGACCTCTAAAAGGGGCAGGTTTACCAAAAGGGACCCAATGTTTTCTACTTCCCTCCATTAGCACTGCTTGGATTTGCACTTGGTTGTAACACAGCTTCCCTCTCTCTTCCTCCATTAGAACAGTAGCTCCATCAGCTTTACAGAAAATTAAACACTGTTGATCCAGCCATATAGAGAAATTTCTGACAAAAAAAAAATATCAAGAGAAGACACCAGAAATATTAATTGTAAAAAGCTAAAAAATATAACTTTGTAATGACATACACGAGTCCATCTACCTGATATTTAGGCTGTTCTCAATGTGTGAAGGAAGGCATTCAAAGAGTTAATGGGTGTGTGCTAATCTTGCTGTTGCTAAATAGAGTTACACGTGTGCAGAAAAGGGAGAACAGATCCCTTACTGTTTTTCATTTTTTGGATGTAGAGAGTTATGTTTCATGGGGGATGAAAAACAAATAAATTTTACTTTAGGAACCCTTCTGTTTTACTTGTGCTATCACTAGTTTTGGCTGCCTCATAGACTGCAGAAAAAAATATTAAAGAGGAGAATATCAAATACTTTCCTTGAAATGCAAGACAAATAAATATATGACAAGAGCACTTTCACTGTTACTAAAATAAGAGCTTACGTTAGCACTGTATATTAAAAATTTGTTGCATATTCCCCCTCTCCAAGCAGCTTCAGCTACCAATCCCTGAAATCCCCTCATTGCCATGGCACGTGAAAGAGCCCATAGTTTGGTAGAAGCTTAATTTTCTTCTGCTCCCCCTCCACTCCTCAAAATCTGCATTATGTGCCACAATTCAGCTTAGAAATGATTTTCCTGCTGTAATTTCTTGACAGTTACAGGCCAACAAGGAACTTTTTTCTGTCTTCTACCTCTGTATTCAGGATAACCTATTTCCTTTGCACCCATGTGCAGGCGCACAAGCTGTGCTTTGGAGGACTCGCTCTTCCAGACCTCTGAATGAGATTCATAACTATGCTTCCTTCTCTGCCAGCAAACACAGTGCACTGCCACTTTGCAGAAGAGTATTCCTTCCTTGATCACTGCTTTTCTGCTATTGCTGCTTACTTTTTTTTTTCCTTGACAAGCAGCACCTTTTTTTCCTCTGAGAAATGCACCTCCCAAGTCTGTTTGTACTGTTCACCAATGGAAGAATCTGCCCCTTTTCTCCCATTCCATCATTACCATCCTGCAACTAAGAGGTTATGTATAATATCAGATATAATTGCTTCTTCCATATTTTTAAGACAGACAGATAAACTCTTAGCAGTCTGTTGAAATGTTTTGTAAAGTGAAAAGACCTTTTCTTCTGATCAAAGCATGTCAGTATGACACTCAGCTGCTCCCCATAATTCAGGCTCGTATTTTGCTTTTACTTTTTAATAGCACTAAGTTTAATACTGCTTAGTACTATTAACTTCCTTAGAAATGAAGATGTGAAAAAGTCTGAATTACAAAGTCTTCTCCTAGACAAACTTTCTTGATCCTGAGTATGAGTTAAGGAATATTAGCACTATTGACCCATTAGGCAATTCTTGACCAAAGGAAATATGAGCAGTGGGTGATCCTGCTGCAGTAGAATCTATTTCATGTACACTCTGTGATCTTTCACAGTGTTTACAAAACAACATGCCAATTTAGATGGATTTTGTAAAAATTTACTACCTGTCTCCATTCACAATAAAATATAATGGAAATGAAAAATAAAGGAAGCTTTTATGCTTATATATTTTTGCAAGTTCTGATTCAATTCTCGTTGAACTGATAGTTTGCAACTGATAAAGCACAGAGTGAAGTAATGTAGAAGATGAACTGGTAGGCTCTCCTATAATTAGATTGTCCAACATTTTCCTTCAAGGAGGATTCCTTTGACTCTTTTTTTCTGAGAAGCTCAGAGTAAACTGTTTCCAGCAGGCTTTCAAAATTCAGACAGAGAAGCATCCTTTTTTTTATCTCATGAAATTCCATTCAGGTTTGGCCGTGCTGCATATTTTGAGATTAATTTTACCTTCTCTTGCTTCTCTCCCCAAGGGAACGTGACAACCTACAAGAAATATTTTTAAACTAAACAGCCTCAATACCTACAACTGACACCCTGTGAAAGCTGTGCAAGCTACAGCAGGAGTTGGAGCTAAAGTAAGAAAGGAAAAGGGAGGAAGGAGGCTTACTCAAATGTCTGTGTCTACCCAGGCCTATCAGTTCTCCTTCTGCGACACAGGACAGGACCTGGGAAAACCTCCCAGGTACAAGAGTGGGGAGGCAGAGACACACAGCCAGGGCTCTCTGGTCCTCTATCTTCTCCCTCAGCCTTCCAGGACACAGGAGTAGAGCCCACTCTGGTTTAGGAGAGAAGTGTAGAGCCATTCAGCAGCCGCAGACACCACACAAGATGAGGCAGTGAATGCAATTAGGATGGAAGGGCTAGAGCAAAAGCAGGCATAAATAAGACACAACCATACAGGAGGACACCTCAGTGTCAGAAATACAAAGAACATGAGAGTTAGTAAACTATAAGTGGCAGTAGAGTTTCAGAGAGGGTGGCTCAGGCAGTCCAGCCCCTACCATCCTGCCAGCAGAATTCAGTTTTTGGTAATGCTTTACATGGGATGCAAATATTTTCTGTGAAAAATAAGGCAAAGCATTAACTTACGAACTTACACAGAGATGAAAGACTGTTTCATTACATTTTTTACATAGCAGGCATATGTAAGCAATGGAGATCAAGCAGAAATATTTATTTTGTTATCATTATTTTATCTTCATTGGTCTGTGACCCCAGTCAGCAAACTATGTTTAAGGAAGTCTGAGTGAACAAGGTCTGTTTCCTATAAACTCATCTCACATCTTCCTGGTCTGGCTTACATTCAGTTCTTTCAGGAACTCCATACCAAGCTCTGAGACAGAATGTTGTTTACAAATAATCTGAGATAAAACATAAGCCTCTAGGTCTTCACTCAGCTAGTTATTTTAAATTATCTCCTGCTTTAGAATTTACAATCCTTCCTTCTCTCATTTCCTGGACATATATAACCCTTCAGATTTTACTGAAGTGGAGGCTCACCTTGTCTAGTTATAGTGCATAGGTAAAGACCACATTAAAACTTGGTGTCCTAAAATAAAATATTAGGATTATTTATTGTAGGGTAATAAACTAGTGAATGACAGAAGCATTTTCCCTAATTTCTTTTATATGTAAAAGATAATCATATAAGATCAAATTTTAAAAACTGTTTGAAATAATAACTATTTTGAAAATATTTACAAATTTATTTACAAATTTATTCTAAAAGTGAAGTGAATGAGCAGAGGATTAAATCCTAATTGTTTTCATTCCTTACACCTTGTTTGTTGATGAATTTTTATTCTGAGAAGATAACACTATCAGCAATGGAGGATACATAATGTTTAGGATCACAGCTCATCTCTTAATAGCAGTTGCTATCACCTATCAGATAATTAATACCAATTTTGCTAACAGACTCAGATATAATTATCCGAATGGAAATGTTTCAGAGATGTATTCTGTCTATACAAAGACAGACAAACATGGAGAGTTTCTGAATATATTCTGATGGTATTTATAATACCATCTTAGGTGGATAAGAACTGAATGATACATTATTTAGGATTAAAAAAAGCCATAGGCTAAGATTTTAGTGATACTGTACTACAAGTACTAATACCAGTAGTTTTATAAAAGGAGAATGAATAATAGCTGTGGAAAACATACAGAAAATGATGGGGTTTTTTAATTTTATTTTATATTAATCAAAATATTTCTATGCAGTGCAAGACTGTGACATTCTACCATAAGAACCATAATAAAAAGTGCTCTCTGGAATCATTCTCAGTCCTCATTTTCTGGTAAAATACTTTAAAATAATAGGAAGTGTTGAAAAAAAACTTATGAAACACTTTCAAACAATATTATTGGCATGATATTTCTTTGTGCCTTCAATACACATCAGAAAGATGCACTACATTGGACCATGTGGATTTTGTATCAGTATTTATTACAGAGGTATAAACAAAGTGGAACATAGACACATTCCTACCAGCACATACCTTACAGAATGGGATTTAAAAAAATATGCTGTTTTGATGTACTGCCAATTCCTGGCCAGCATTACAACCCTCAGATAAGTTTGAGGAACTGACTCATATTGAAATGTCAATTAGGAAAGGTTTCAGGATGAGAAAATAAAGTGATCAGAAACCAACTGGTAGAATTGAATAGTAATACTCTAATGAGAAATTATGGCATAATATTAAAATGAGAAATTACTGACCTTGTAACTCTGAAGGGTACACAAAGTTACAGTTTCTTTTCACAGGAACAAAAGGGGACTATGATGATGCCTGCAAGGAAGTGTGTGGAAACCTGAGGAGCTGCAAGAGGGAAGATCTTCCAATCTAAAGGCAAATGCCTTTGGAGTCAGAGATGGATTTTACTTGGGGAGGGAGATGCACAGAACCAGAAGGAATCCTGACCAGGGCTTGGAATAGGTAGTATAGCATTACTAGTGTAAGAGAGAGACTCTCTTTATTCAGTCTTTTTCTCTCTATTTGTGAAAAGGAATAGGAAGCAGAAGGATTTTTGGCGCACAGGCCCCTTCTCCTTACTAGGCCTCACATATGGTATTGCTGTACAATGAGAAGGATGGAAGAACAGGGGAATTGCTCTGAGCACTCAGACTTAGGATATGAACAAGGGTAAGATGCACAAAAAGCTGGTTTTAAAGTCAAATCAAGTGAAGACCACTTGGTTCTGAACTGCAAAGTCTGACCTCCGTGTGCAGTAAAGTGGCTGAAAATCTAATGAAGAATGATTTCTTTTTAAAAAAGTGAGAATATTTAATTATATATTAATTTATTTCTATTTTGTTTTACAAAGAGGGTGTCTATTAATAGATTTGTAAGGGAATCTATTAAACCTGTGCATTTTAGGTTATTCAGGAGGAAAGCAGTGAAATGACAGTTTGTTAGTGATACAGAGGACCCAAGTGCAGTGAAAAGCTAGGAGATAAAATTGCATATGAAATTCCCCGTTAATAAATAAAACAGTATGTATATATATGTATAAAAGATATTTCTTACTATAAATGCATAATAAAAACCTCTATGATATCTGCTATTAATCAGGATTAATCTCTAAAACTGAGAATTACTGTGGCTGGTAATCTGGAATTGAATTTCAAGCTCAGTGAAAATGAAGTATGTGGAAAAGTAGGCAAAAGAAAGATTGCACATACAGTGACAGAATAATGTTTTCCAAGTTCTCATTATGCCATGAAATGAAAACCGTGTGCAGGTACAGTCATTTAATCTCAGAAAGAGAAATGGAGCAGGAAAAGGTATAGCAAAACACAATAAAAAGAATGAAATGTATGGTATAGCTTCTGTCTGAGGAGCCACGAATAGGATAAGATTTCCTGACAGGGAAGAGAGGATTTAGAGCCATACAAAAATCCAGAGGATCATGAAGGAGGAGAACATTTATTCATTGTGCCTCATATTACAGGAGCTTGCAGAGGACCAAAGTAGAAAGTAGAAATATAAGTAGAAATATATAAAAAAAAAGATGTTTGGGTTTTTCTTGTGGGTGTGGGTTTTTTTTCTTTCCTTTTTTTTTTTCTGCCTTGCTTATGCATGTAAAGAAGTAGAAGGTACAATGTAGAGTAAATATAAGTTATACATTGTAAAAAGTCATGATTTCTGAGAGAAGTCACACAAGAAGTTAATCAAGCAAAGTACCTGAAGTCATTCTTGAGACTTTATAAGCATTTCCTTTGTCTTGGGGATCAGTTTCATTATCCCTTTACCAAGCTATTTTATTTTCTGCTTTATAGATTCTGACATACATCAGATATGCTCATTATAGTTTACTGCCAGTAAAAAGGTGTAATACTGCTAAGGTTGTTAACAACCTTTCTTCAAAAGACATTCAGCATGTTACAAAAATTGTGATGCTGTTCAGCAGTATTATAGGATTTCAATACATTAGAGATTCCAAACAATAAAGTTGGCAAGTTGTTCATTCAGAGACATCCAAAACCTTGCTTGTTTTGTGAAAAATACTCTTTGTTCCTAAGATATGAGATCAAACTTTGTCAATATGCCTTAGTTTATTGCTAGAAAACATAAATCAATATGGAACTGCTTTTCTTTCTATTCCTCCTCAAAAAATACCTGCATTACCAGTGCTCATCATCATACAAAGAAAGGCTTTTACTTGCAGCCAACATGTGATTATAGTGGGTTTTAGCTTGGTTGCATTTGTATTTGGTTCATTTCCAGTGCTGAGCCTCAGATCAGCTCAACCTATTCCTCAAGGATGAGAAAGGGGAAATGACAGGATCCAAACTGATCCACAGTTATCCAGCCTTACTTAAGATCTAAAATATTTACACTCAATTTAATTATCAAATCAAAACCAATTTAAAAGGTAATTTTAAATACCCAACTTTTTTGTAATACTTCTCATTAATGAACAGCCAATAAAATGAAGAAAAAATATTTTTCAAGTATTTATAGTACAATTATACTATACTGTAATTTTGTTAATGTGATTTTAATATTTTAATGATCAGTATTAAATTCTTACTAGCTGTTATGATAATCCATCACCTTCACCACAGCATTCCAGAGAGACAAGAATCATTGAATTTATAAATTGCCCACTAGAAAGATAAGAGGTTTTAAGCCAAAAAGCATTTCTAGCATAGATTTTTAAGGAGAAACTCAGAATCATGATGTCTAACAATTCAGATCTGTGAGTCTGCTGGTCTCCAAAAGTTAGTAGCCTGAAAGGTCTTTATTTCAACATAATGTAATTTGCTTATTTCTTTGGAAGAAAGAAAAGTAATCTGAGCTATAAAGTTTTTGGATTTCTCTTTTTGCGTAGGTTTTTCTCTTCCTAATGGATTTTCTTTTTCATTCTTTTCCAAAACGGAGGAAATTTCAATGCCCTCCCTCAAAATAGATTCAGGTTTCCACATCCAGAGAGTAGACAAAATAGAGAAAATAGTTGGGAAATTCGTTACACCTCCTTTCCCCAACTCCCTTAAATGGAACCATTTTGAAAAGATGACATGAAATGAGAAAAGGCCATCCCATAGGACATGGCAACCCAGGAAATTGTGGCTATTATTTTTTGTCCTGAATTAGGGTAGGTTTTTTTCCATTTTTTTTCCCCCCAGGATAGAAAAAAAAACCATTTTCTAGCCAGCTCTAGTGAAAAACCAATTTTCTGTCTACAGGAGGTCCTTTTGAAAACAATATAAGTTAAACAAATTGTATTCCTGATGCCTTTTAGATTTAAGGCTTTAATATAATGTTTCAATCTAAAGAAAAGTTGCTGGTGCTTGCTATAGCCATGAGCTATAAAATCTGAGGCACTAAGGACATTGACCTTTGGCAACCAATCTAGCAGGTGAAATGTTTTCACTCCAGGTATAAACAGGACTAAAAATTATTTTTGACATTATTATGCATAAACTTTCTACATAAAGAGTTAAAATTTTGTCCTGTTGATAAAGAGGGAACATGATTGCTTGGATGGCTTTGCTTTTGGTAGGAAAGAACCTTTAATAGTATCATTTGGAATCCCATTATGATGCACTTGGAAACAGAGCAAACTAAGCAAGTATTTCTGGAATGTAACTGAAGATGTGAAAAGCAAAAATTAATCAAAATGGCTTCTGTACCAGGTATTTCTTTGAAACTAGAGAGAGAAATTACAAAACACTTGGTGTGCATTAGATGTTTAATGCATGGGAGGACCTAATTAAGTCCACTTCCTTCAAGGAAGGGAGTGTAAAAATTTATTTCCCAGGCTGGTGAATTGGAAGGCGCAAAGTCTGCACTGGAACAAAACCTTGCACCTGACCATTTTTTGTGATACTATTCTTATTTCAGAACTCAGAAAGCTTATTTTTCAACAGACTTGTGTACAGCATGTTTGTATCGCACCTCTTTAACTCCTTTCCCTCTGTCTCTATAGTAGTCATAATGTAAGTATGGCTGTTATAGTAAATAGACCTTCTCCACAGTATTTTCCAGAGATATCTCAATGCCAAACTCATCAGGTGATCTCCTAGCTGACTACATTCTCCTATTCAGCATCTATATCCTGCCTGGAAAGACAGATGCAACCCTAGAAATTACTGTTTCTGAATATGGGATTACAGGAAAAGTAAAACATAGGGCTCCTGAGCTCATGCAAATTCATTCCTTGATTTGAAAACAAATTCAGGACTATTTCCTTTTTCATATAACATGCAAAAGCTTTTTTGAAAAATCTTGAGTTATCTATCCAATTAAGTTGACGGTGACTCAGGGTTTGGAAGTTGCTGGGAAAGTACTGTCTCCTGCACATAGGTATATAATGTAACTAAACTGTAGATTTATCTGCACATGAAATCCTCCAAGTCCAGCTTCTGCTGTGGAGGGTACAATTCTTTGACACCATCCTTTCAGCAAAAACATCTTGGTTTAGTGCATTATTATTGAGATCTGCTACCTGTCTCTTATAAAACAGCATTATTCAAAGAGACCATCTCTTTTCACTTGTGCCCTGTGATAGGATGCAGGACAATGGATTCAAGCTTAAGCACAGGAAGTTCCACCTCTACATGAGGAAGAACTTCTTTACTGTAAGGGTTACAGAGCACTGGAACAGGATCCCCAGAGAAGTTGTGAAGTCGTCTTCTCCAGACTTTCAAGACCTGTCTGGATGCATTTTTGAGTGATCTCCCCTAGATTTTGTCCTGCTCTGGCAGAGGGGTTGGACTTGATGATCTTTGGAGGTCCCTTCCAACCCCTAACATTCTGTAATTCTGTGATAAACAATTCAGCAAAACTAAAGAGTTATCTGCCATTTAGCTGCAGACAAGAAAGTGTGTACTGAATCTAACAAGACAAGTTCAGTGCATTGAGCCCTCAGGACTGCTAAGAAGTGGAAGGTTAAATGCTGCAGACTGAACCAGTGAATCAAAACCCAGTACATGTCTGTGTCTTGCAGAAGAAAGATAACAATAAGAAGAAAATGTTCATATTTTGTGATAGTCTTAGCTAAGATGCTATTAATACAAAATTAATGTTGTTGGATACTCTTTAATAAGTTCCAGTTATACAGCTGCAATAATGTAACCTGAACTGTTTTGGCTAGGCAAATTTCTCAATGGATCATCTTGCCTCTTCCATTTATTTTCTCTTAGCTGCCTCAGCAGAGCAACACTTTGCAACAATCTTCCATACTACTCTAGATTTTCCTCACTTCTCAATCTAATCAAATTTTCTGTTTGAATCTCACCACTGACCCCCTTATCCAAAGTAGAAGTTTGGATCACGAGGCAAACTTTCCACAAGTAAAGTGATGTTGAAGTTGGAACTTTAGATCTTAACCATGACAAATGCTCTTTTATACTAGAATAAATAGTGTGACAGACTGAACGAAACTCTCACTGATAAAACCTACCTACCGTGGAAAGTTTTGAGCTGATAAAGAGTGAGCTAGATTGTGGGAGAACCACTAGAAATCCACAGGTAACAGAAGTTTACAACATTTCCTGAAGTTCAAGGGCATTTAGTCTAAAGCTACTGGACACAATTTATTTATAACTTGACACAAGTTATAATAAAATAATTAACAGGTAATAACAGGTACCAGAGTAAGAAAAAAATGAACCTAGAGGGAAGTGAAGGCTAGAAGTAGAACACATACAGTTTTGGGCGCTGCAGTACAAGAAGGACATTGAGGTGCTGGAGTGGGTCCAGAGAAGGGCAATGAAGCTGGTGAGGGGTCTGGAAAACATGCCTGGTGAGGAGAGGCTGAGGGAACTAGGGTTGTTTAGTCTAGAGAAGAGGAGACTGAGAGGAGACCTTATTGCTCTCTACAACTACCTAAAAGGAGGTTGTAGCAAGGCTAGTGTTGTGGTCTTTTCTCCCATATTACCAATGATAAAACAAGGGGAACTGGCCTCACGTTGCATCAGGGGAGATTAGATTAGACATTAGGAAGAAATTCTTTACCGAGAGAGTGGTGAGGCACTGGAACAGGCTGCCCAGGGAGGTGGTGGAGTCACCATCCCTGGAGGTGTATAAAAAAATAGTAGATGTAGCACTTGAGGCTATGGTCTAATGGACGGATGGTTAGATAGATAGATGGATGGATGAATGTTAGGATGAAGGTTGGACTCGATGATACTAGAGGTCCTTTCCAACCCTAATGATTCTATGATAAAAGCATCAAGAAACATCAATGATGAAATATGATGAATTCATATTCAATATCAGTAATTATTTCCAAAATAGAATATTCATTATACTACTATATGTAATATCATAGAATACCAGGCTGGAAGAGTCCCCTAGATAAATTTTTTTTGGGGTTTACTTTTTTATATATACAGACATGTGTGTATACATGTACATATATATGTATACACACACATAAAAAATTAGACCTGTGTATACAGCCAAGCTTGAAGTCCTTACTAAGTATTCACACTAATCACCCTGTTTGGAGATATTTTAAACCCAGGTGGACAAGACTCTGAGCAACCTGCTCTAGTTGGCCCCATTTTGAGTGAGGGGTTGGACCAGAGACGACCAGAGGCTCTTTTCTATTAGGAAGGAAATCAAGATCTGGCCCTTCCACATATGCTATTTCAATTACTGTCACCCCTGTGTTACTCCATTTTTGTCATCTTTCTTTTTCTTTTGTAAAAGAAACAGAATATCAACATAAAACCCATCTTTTGAATTTTTTTTTTCAGGACAATAAAAAACAATAGAAAATGGAACCTGATGTCTAAAAGAAGGAGAATACTCCAAAAATATATTTGCTTTCTGAGAAAAGAGAAAACTGTTCCTAAATTCTCTTCCACCTTCTGCTACTACCCTCGTTGGGGGGCATGTGTGTTATATCAAAGAAGATATATTTCAGCAAGAAATTTCACATTACAAGCAACAGAAAAAATTTTAAAAAATCATCTTAACACTTCTGACAATTAAAAAAAAATTAACTTTTGAGACTTATAAGAAAAGCCATCGTGGGCATCCTTCTATTTTTCCACCATCTAAAGAATAATTTAAAAATTGATTTTAAGCTCAGTAGTTTAAAGGAGTTACCATGCACCTTGCCTATTCAAAAACAACCTACCTAAGCTGTTATATTGACATTGAATTTTCTTTTAAGAGAGAATAAATTTTGATGTGTGCAACAGAGATATTTGTGAATTAGGCCCTTATTTGTTCAAGTGCTCTAATTATGGAATTTAAATTATAGGTCAACAGGTGCAAGGTTCAAAAGAAATTAAGTTTGCAGGCACATAAACTTATGTTGAAGGAAAGTTATTTGAATAATTTCTATTACATGAATGTAACCACTTCCATTAATTTTTCTAAAGGCTGCAGACAAATTAATGTGCTTAATTGTTCAAAGGAGTAATCTGATATACCTATTTGTGCTATTTTCTTGCTTGAAATTAATAATATTAATATTTTTGAAGGAAGAGAGCAAGATCAAAACCTCTAGATGTTAATTTTCCATGTTCATTATTTTTATATATCTCAAAAAATTTATGGGGTTTTTCAGACAGTAAGATTTCTGTGAATTCTTTGTCTTGGTCAATAGTATCTTCTCAAGTTAGCATAACAGAAGTTAGGACTAAGTAAAATCAATACTTGAACAGTGGTTTGTCTTCAGAACTCTTTAAAAAACCTTCAAAACCAAAAAGGCAGGCAGCTATGTTATATTTTCTTACAGTCTATAAAGGACTTCAGAGTTAAATGAGAAAATACTTTCTGGGTTCTATAGTGCTGTCTACCCTATACTTCAACTGTCTCAGGTGCTGGGTATTTTCATTTCCAAGTGAGGTCAGATGAGGTCGTTATAGACTTTGAAACCCAGAAGACAGTGCTGCAGAAGAGGGAACCTGTTGATATGGAATAATTAGCTTTAATATTTGATATTTTCTCTTTTGTTTAATCAGAATACATGCATGCATACTTGAAGAAGCAAGTATGGGAATGCAGTGTAGTAAAAGCTATTAATGCTAAATCTCTTGAGACACCAAAGTTCCAGCACAAATTTCACAGAAGTGACGCAGTGATTCAGCCATTCAGTTTCCTCCCAGTTTCTCAGTCTCATCTCCTACTTACCACAGCTCTCCCAAGTCAGGACACCAAATTGGGGAAGGCTTGTCCATAAGAAAATGAGTAGTTGTGACTTTAAAATTCACATCAAGATATATCCAGAAACAATTTACTGCCCATCAGCTGTTCCCTGTCCCCTTCAGACCCATGGTCTTCACAACCTAGAACCACTTCTGACCACCATGGCCAACTTTCTTCCACCCAAATGGCATTAAAGTGTACAATTCTCAATCTATCGCAGAGGAGGTGTTTAACCCTGTTCTAGAGTATTTACTGGTCCTTCACATCCTTTCACACCACTAAGTGATTTCATTACCCACCAATTATTTTGAAAAAAAATATACAGTAAAAACACAGTTAACTTCTTGAAATATGTGAACAGATGACTCCTGTTTAGTAGCCAATTATGGCTTAATTATGCACATAACAAAAGAAGAATCTCTCGTGTTACTTACAACCAGCAACTATTCTTTTAGATGTTCAGTAAGACAAAGTTTACCATATAGGTTGCCATGAAAAATGCTTCTGTCGTCCATAACAATTTAACAATTAAATCATGCCTTTATGTAAAATAGCAGCAGCTCCATTCACACATCAGCTAGAGAGAATATCCCAGATTTCTTCCTAAACTCCTTAACAGCAGATTTTTATTATTTTTAATAATTAAATATTTACTAGGTTAAGAAAAAGACTGAGTAAATTTATAGTCAGCTGATACTTATTGAATCATGCTTTCCCTCCACTAAATGTTAGCCCAGCATAGCCCAAACTGTGTATCTAATAATAGGTTAGTGAAAAATAACCTAATTTATCTAATGCCAAGGAATAAACCCTGAAATTTCAAATTTAAGGTGTACACATTTAAAACTATATTGTCACTTATACCACAAATTTCATCAAAGCTTGAGAAAATGCTAGAGACCAAGCCCAGCAGAGGTATAACTGACATATCTACCTAAAACTCTCATCATCACTACTGCTGGAAGGGAGGGAAGGGAAAAAAACAACATATCCCTCAATGCTCTCCTTGCTGGCAAATAAGCTGAAAAAAGAAATCATTCGCACATATAGCTTTTCTATTTAATATCTAGTAAAAATATGCAACCAAGACCATGCAGCTCTATTTATATATGAATGAAAAAAACCAGAAGTTCAACACATCAAGCATATTCTTAAAATATTAAGAAAAATGCACAGCAAGATTTTTTATATATATACAGAGATCTGGTGCATTTTGATAAACAGAACTGTCA
Organism: Chloroceryle aenea; assembly: GCA_013399075.1. NCBI lineage: Eukaryota > Metazoa > Chordata > Aves > Coraciiformes > Cerylidae > Chloroceryle > Chloroceryle aenea. The sequence goes on from VWZY01004181.1 coordinate 66,743, forward strand.
CAGTCTACAAATAAGTGTACATTTAAAATTATAATTATTTTACCTCTGGTTTTAGTGCTGAGATCCTGAACGCAGAAAGATCCAGTACTTGATACTGCTTGCTCCTTTTCGGATTTTTCTTTTCTTTCCTTTTTTCCCTCCCTTTTAATTTTCTGATAGTTTAAAGTACAGAAAGATTCCAAGACAGCCTTAACTAGATGAAGAGAATCTGGAGTTCGGACATGACGTCCCTACAATCTTTGGTCAATAAAAGCAAAAAAGAAAACAACAAAACAAACTGAAGGATCAAACAAACAAACAAAAGAGCCCAGACTCAGTTAGCTCCTGCTAGCATAAAGTTCAGATTTCGCTACTGAGATCATTGCTCTATTCTAAGCAGTTTTGCTCAATGTGTGATTCTAACAAAAACACGCTCTGCAGCTGGAGGGAGCCTTAACTAAGCACGAGCCTGTCAAGCTTCTCCCAGTGACTTCTGTCTACTAAATTCAGACTGATGTTTTGTGAAAGGGGCCTCAACAACCAGGCCCAGATTGCCTGAAAAGTATTTCCTGCCTTTGAGAGAGAGGGAGAGGGAGAGAGAGACAGTGAGCCTGCCTGCCTGCGCCAGGGAGAGGAAAAGGGAGAGAGCGCACAGAGATGGGGGGAAAGAAGAAAGACAACATGACTGAGCATTTCAAGACGTTCAGCTTAATACACTCCTGGGCTATTTCTGACAAATGGGAAGATCTGTGCTATAGTTACATAATTTGAAAGTGTTTCCAAACCCCTCCCTCCTAGTTTTTCTTTCCCTTTCAACAAGTATTTTATGCATCTCTAATGTTCATGCAAAGATAACAGTTACCCAGAAAAACAGGAGAAAGTCTCTGAAATGCCTGGTCTTTGGCACCAGGTAATGAGGAACAGGCATAGAACAACATGGTCTAAACTCAATTACCATATCGTATTGACAAAGGGTCTAGTGCTATTCTGAAGAGCAAATATACACAGTTAGATAGGTACTTTTTACAGACATATGCTAAAATTGTACTCCTATATCACAGAATGAGCTGTCTCTGAGAAAATGAACGCTACAGTTTAAACACAGTCATATTGCAGGCGATAGTATATGTTGCTTTACCTCTTCTGAGAATCCTCTAGGGTTACACAAATCCAGCTCTGCAAAAGCAAAAGGACAGGCTCCATCTTGATCATATTAGTATTTTGCTGACATAAAACACTTGTAACTACTTCGTTCCAGTTTGACATGGTGCCTGAATCACATCTCCAGAGTAACCCACAGCATCTACATCCTACTCTATACAAATCTAGTGAATATCATCTGTTTATCTTTTTTTGCTTTCTTCTGCCTTCTCTGAATGACTTCCTCTTAGCAGTTCCAGGATGAGAACTTGGATTGCCATTTGGTTTTGATTAAAACCAGACAGACAGCTCTGCAGAAGTTTGAGGGCAAACTAATGGAAATGACTACTATAGCTTTAATTAGTGTATCTATTAATAATATTAGCTATTCATATAACAAATCCTCCCAATAAAATAATGCAAAAAACGTTTTTGGTCTCATATTTAAGTGAAATAAGTTACTGAATTTTTATTTCATTTAATTCCATGTGAATCATAATGATAAGAACTATGTGCGATTTTCAATCTACAGTGTGAAGACAACTCTTTTTTTTTTTCCCTTTTCTTTAAAGAAAGAACAAAGTGCTGCTGCTTAGTTTAATTGTCTTCCCAGGTGGGTCAGTCATACATAATTTCTTTTCTGATGACTCCTTTAGCCAGTGTAAACCCTCTTTATTAATTATTGCACTGAGTAAATTGTTTTACTGTTACTGATCAGGTTATTGATTAGAATCAGTGGCCTTGAGAGGGAGCTATAGAGATGCAAAGGTAAGACACTGCATATGCTAGCTACACTGCACAAAACAGTTCCTGGATATTTAATGACCAAAAAGTCTTCATTCAGCAGGCCTGCCACAACTGGGACAGGATATTTGTTCTGAAAGGAGATAGGAAACCTTCATAATTACTAACTGCTGATACATGAGCTTTCTACCAGCCTCCAACAACTGCCTTTTAATTGTTTATATAATGCCTTCATTAGCTCAAGTGAGTCTTCTTGAGGGCATTTCTTTAGTCAAAGAAAAAACAGCCCTGTAGGGCTGTCTCCAGCTCCCACTAATATGGCCATATCTGGAGCTAATTTGTCAAGCTTGAGTTCCTCAGCATGTGGAACTTTGTGCTAAAGTCTGCTAAATTTGCTGAATGTGGTCTTCATTGTTATACATGTAATTTTATATATGCATTTTTCAGACTTAAAATTACAGTATTAACTTTAAAAGTTCTTTGCAAAATTATGCAGGCCCAAATGGAAGTGGGTTTGAAATTTTTCCCAGTAGCTTTCATGTACATGGATAGTGGAGGTAGACAACCTTAATTGGAATGACTTACCAGCCTAACCTCTGCATCTTCAAAGACGGAGGTCTTTGAAGCCCATAAAAGGAAATGGCATATGTGGTGGTAAACTCTGAACAGTCAGAAGTGCAGTGCCAGAGGTAAATAACTTTACACAGTAATTTTTAACTATATTTGGCTAGCCTGAGATCTGAATGCATAACTTTTACTCTACAGTAAAGTGTGATTTATACTATTTTCCTGAAAGGTTTCCAGTTTGGAATTCAGTGAATAAGTTACACACTGCAAAGGGACACATTTTATTTGCAATTATGCAATTGCATAAATTGCACAATTTCAAAATTTATTTTTATGGGAATCAAAACAAAACAAAAACCTTTTTGTTTCATTACAGTCAAAGTTTACTAAGAATGTTAGGTTTTATAGTACAAAAAAAAAGTGATGAAAAATTGAAACCCACCATTCCAAAAAACCAAACAGATATTTCAAGAGAGAATGTTAATTTTTTTTTTTTTAACGGATTATTTTTCTTTGGCTAAACCTCACTTAATGCTCCATCAAAAGGCTTTGATTTCAATAAAATAGAAGTCTTTTTTCTCAGAAGCTGGTCACAGAAATAAGACAGATCAAAATAAAATGTAAGCAAGTACCTATTGAAAAAAATACTAAATTATTAGGACATAGTCTGTTCTGTGAAACAGTTTCAAAAAGACAATTTAATTTCTAATACTTGATGAATATATAAAAGCTCAGAAAACCTTATGGCTCAAAGCTAGGCCGTATAAATCAGGTATTCAGACAACTCTAATTTCTGTTTAGGTAATGATAGATGGAGAATTATACTCTATTTAATTTCTAAAATATTTATAAAAAAGAGAATGTAGAAAAAATCCCAACATATGTAATGCTATCCACAAATATAAACTATTTTTTTTCATGCTAATATAAGCTGAGTACATTCCATGACACATAGAAAGAAAAACTAACAATATACTATTTACATGATCCTATGTAAAAGGTACTAGTTGCTTTTGCTTCCCAGCAGAATTATTTTCTTTGTGAAATAATTCATAATTTTGCATTTCATACTGTATTGAATATATTATTTAGTTCATATCAAGACATTTAATGAAGAAGTTTTGGATTTGATGAAATCATTGTGGATAAAACACAAGAGGGAGAAAAGGAAAGAAAAGGAAAGATAATTATTCATCAGGTGTACAGAGACTGGCGTAATAGAGAGGCTGGGGACAGTGGCCAAGTAGGAGGGAAACAAAGATTCCAGGTACTTGTTCTGTTCAGGAACATAAGCATGTCTCCTATATTCTTGCTAGCTTGCAGCACATTGGACTACAGTATAAACATGTTTCCCGAAGTCCAAAAAAAAGGGCTTTTTGCAGTTTCCCTGTTCCAATAAAATTATAAATGGTTATTTCAGCAAAATGACATTCATTTGAACATGTTAAGTCTACATCCATATGCAAAAGTTTTCACTCCCATGACTTCATGAACAAGGTATAACTGGAACAACTTCAGAAATGTCCTTATCAGCCCCAAGACAGACACTTTTCAGGATTCAAACTCACTAGAAAAAAAAAATAAAATCTGTGTGTACCACTGTGAAAAATAATGTATAATTAAAAAAAAAACCCACAAACCACCAAACAAACAAACAAATTCTAAATAAACTTCATTTGGAACTTGCTAATTACATTTCTACGGTTTTGAATTTGTATTGAATTCTAATTGTCAAAGAGCCTAAACATCTTGGTAGTTTAGACAGAAACATTTAGATTGTTTAAATGTCGTCAGTCTTGCACGTGATTATATACCTTCCTGTTCTGAGTGACATGTTAACAAAGATTACCATTAAGACATCAAAGAGAAAAAAGTTAAGGCCATTTTGGTTTTTATTCAAAGATCCTATTTTTTTTTTTCCCACAGAAAATAAACTCTGAAATCTGAAGCTAATCCTGAGGCAGGCATAAGCACCAAATAAGTATGCAAAATGAAGATTAACGTTGATTAAAAGAATTAAATTACTTCCAAAACAGGTAGACAATAACCATTATGCAGATTACCTATTTTTAGTACTGTTTGTTTTATTGCCTGTTTAAGACTTTTTGGTCATTCAAATCAATGTTTGAATGATCAAAAGAAGGATTTTATTTTTATTTTTTTTATAATATATTAGGCAATTAAAAATCTATTTATCAGAGTTGCTTACATTTTCCCTGACACAGAAAGAGAAAAGGTGGATGTGGTTAGACATCCTAAGACCAATATAACTTCCCTCAAATTCTCTCTCAAGTGTACTTGTTAGTGGATATGCTGGTTGATGAATAGACCTTTTCTAGTATTGGCAAACCGATGACAAAACTTGTTAGAATACAATTATTGCAGTCCTCGTGGAAAAAAACCAAAACTGTCACAATCTACAACTTTGGGTTTCTAGATAAGCAACACTAGGTTCAGAAATACATTGTGAAGCTATTTGGTCAATACTGTTGCACAATGATTTAAACTGAAGTTAAACCACAGTTTCAAGAGCTAATCAAAGAATAAGTGGTTCCAGTCTCACTAGAACATGCTATCCAGATTTTGGCCTTGCTTCTACCTTTTAGTAATTGATCAGTGTATCTGTCATAACTTGGCAAGAAACTCTTTCCAAGCTGTGTATTGCTGAACTATTTCTTGTATTTCCTGTTGTTCTATTCTGGGGATGTCTTTCAAGCAATTACAGATTTTTATATCAAGGTCTTGTGAAGACAATTTTTTTTTAAAGACTACAAATTTCAATCAAGGGCATGAAGATGTAACTAACTGCCTTCTGTTTTCAAGTACTGCACAAAGGTATTGTGGTGATGAATTAAAAATTATCGTAGGGTGTGGGTGGTACATTTTATATATCTAGCACTGACAGGCACTGATAGAGCAGGATACATGCTTACATATGGTAAATATTAAGGATTGCATTGTTAAATATTATTGGTACACAATATGCAGTCAGGTTCTTCAACAGTCTTCAGCTTGCAGTGAAGACAATTTTTCCTTAAAGAAGAAGGATGGACATTGAAATACATTTACTTGAAAAGTCACACTTTGTTGCTTTTATTGTTCTTGTGATAGGATTGAAATAGCTGCACTGAATTCAGGGGAGATATTTCAATTTACAGCAGTTGAAGCTGTGGTCCTTTGCTTTCAGACCTGTGAAACGGTCTGTAAATGGCTGTGTCTGTTCAGCATAGCCTCCATGAGACCTTTTAGACCTAAAATCATAGAGGTATTTTCCAACCTAACTGACTCTAAGATCATTGAGTTCAACCATAAATAAACCTAATACTGCCAAGCACACCAATAAACCATGTCCCTAAGTGCCACATCTACACGTCTTTTAAATATCTCCAAAGGTGGTCACTCTACCACTTCCCTGGGCAGCCTGTTCCAGTGCTTGATAATCCTTTCAGTGAAAAATAGGTCCTAATTTCAAGTTTTAACCTCCCCTGGCACAAGCTGAGGCAGTTTCCTCCCATCCTCTACTGAGGACTGTTGTGCCTCTGTATTTATATTTATTGTAAATTATTTTATTTTTGTCAAAATGGAATCCAAGAACATAACAGCTGTGATTGACTTCCTAAACACTCTTTCTGTGGTTGGACACATAAGATCATTCAATAACATCCAGGAGCATATTATTCTCTCTCATTGTAATAACTTGTGAGCTTGCAATGGGTGAATGGAGAAGCAAAGCATCTTGTCCCAAACTTCTGGGATTGTTTGACATATGAAAATATGGCAGTAGACTTCTTCCTCAGAATTAATCTAAAAAGATTACCTGAGTACCAAAAGTATTTAACAAGTACTGGAAACTCAGTGGAAAGTCCTGCAAACCAGTAAGTCAAATCCAGTTCAGACAGGTATATTTCAACAGTGGTATTCAGTTCCAGGAGACAAAAATCTACATTAGCAAAACCATTCCATGGCTATCTCTAAAGAGAATGGGTAAGAAACTTGAACTCTTCATCAATCTGTAGACTATTTGCAAAAGAAAGGATTCTGAACACAAAAGTAAAACCACTATATATTTAATCGTTGTTGCTGTTTTTCTTATGTTTTTCTAACTTAATGTAAAGGTATAATGTTCTTATGCTGTCACTGTTTGTTCTATTGGTCTTATGATGATGTTAACCATAACTTATGCAACATTTTCTACCTGCATTATAAGGCTGTTAAAATTACACAGCTATTTCCAGAAAGAATTAGGAATTAACTATTACCTTTACATGTGATTATATCCCTTAACCTCATCATTGTCAATGAATAATTGCTGAAAATATTTTTCTTTCTAGTTGTTCCCAGCTTCATAGGTGACCCAATGAAACATCAAACACTGAGAAACAAAAAACATTTCTAGATTATTCATTTGCTGCATGCCTACCTATGAAAAAAAATCATAAACCTCTATATACTATTTAAATAACTAAGTACACATTTAATAACGAAACAAATATCTTGATGATCATTATTAGCAAAAGTCTATAACAAAATAGTTGTTATAGCCCATAATTTATTTTGTATGACAAGTCTCCAGCTTTATAAAGATTCAGCTGTGATCACGTATTGACTTTATACTCTGCAGCCACTCTAAAACACTTGCAGACTGAGGGACTGAGACCTGAGAAGAACCATGCAAATTAAGCTTAAGACCACTTCTGTCTATATCTTAACTTGGGGGATGTTCAGTTCAATTAGGTTATGTGGAGGAAGGTCAGTGGTATCTTAAGGTATTTATTACTTCAGCACTGCTGTTATGGAGAACATTATACATCCCTGTATATATATCTGGGGAAATAAACATTTCATTTGAATGTCTAGGGAGTACTTTTCACTTAAAGTTGTGCCCAATATTGCATTAAAAATGAAGGATAAAGAAAAGAAGAAAAAAAAGAAGAGGTGTACCCATTCTCTGTGGTTTCAGTAATGTTCCTTTTCCAGACTAGTTGTCAGTCCACGAAAGGCCACAATTTTAAGGTGCATGCCTAGCTGAACATGTGGTGCTATTGTCAGTTTTCATCCTATGTGGCATAAAATGACTAAAATCTGTTTCGTTTGCATTTAGATATGGCTAACTTTTCTACAGAATATATGATGTTTATGCAAACTCTGCCTTTATTTTCTCTTTTTTTGCAAAATACCTTAAAAATTTTCTCTGTCAATATTACATTAGTGTTATTTTTCCATCTTCAACAAGAAAATACTTACAGTGGTATTATGTTTGTTCTTAAAACAAACCAAGCAAGGCTGTTTTCCTATTTCCTGAGAAAATACTTGGGAGGCATAAATATAATTATCACTGATTTCTTGTAGAAAACACCAATTACTCAAAATAAATTCAGACTTCTCAAACAATAGGGAATTAGGGGATTACTTCAGACAGATTTCTTCCTGGTGTCATTTTCTTAAGTGTCATTAAACTTAGCTGTGCTCCCTTAAATCAGTTTGCATAATCATGAGAAGTAATACATTATTTGATAAGTGCTCACTTACATGACAATATAAATCATTGTATACGACTGAACTATCAATGTATACAAAGCACAGGATTCATTCAGCTCAAAACTATAAGTTTTGAATACAGAGAGAATTGCCTAATTGCGTCCAGCGAGAGATCCAGGCTGCCAAAAGGATAAACTTACATTCCAGAAATACATTAAATTTAGGCCAAATACATTTACAGCTATAACATATATAAAGTTTTTAATGCTGTCCTTACGGAATTAGATTTATAAGTTGCTACCTCAAAGATGAAGATTTCTGTGTTTTTTAGAGTAAGACCAAGGGAAAAAAAAAATCTGTCATTTGTATTTTACATTGCAGGAACCTTTCAACTAAAGGGGCAAAAGAGGTATTTTGCAGGGGCTGGGGGAAGCACCAGAAACATTTTTTTAGGTAGGAAATAAGAATAGGCTTATAACTTCAGACTGCAGATAATATTGGTATACAAATGAGTATAAATCACATTTCTTATAGTCTATCAATTATTTGTAGCAGCTAGATGTATTTGGATATAGTTGCAAACTGCAGTGTGTACGGAATACTACATTTATGAGTGGCAGCTGATAAATCCTAATTAGATAAAGTAAGGAAGTCTAAGCTAGCATTTTTCTTTCCATTGAAGAGAACAGTATAAAATAGAAGGATCATCAGAACAACTTTGTACTTAGGATTTATAAAGAATGTTTTCTGTCTACAGGCATAAGTTTTCTTTGTCAAAGAGGTAGTCATTCTCCTACAAGCTAATATCAGTACTTAATTTTTCTAGTATCATGTGGACAGCTATGACACTGCACTTCCCTAACAGATAGGTATTACAAAAGTATGCTTTCTTAACTTCTTTGGTTTTATGAAACATATTATGCATTAATCAAAGGCAGCAGCTCCTTGAGAAAGTACAATATGAAAATCTCTACTACATCAGTGTTACTTTAAAACAACTTTGATACAAGAAATCTGGAGTCTGTGTGTGACTATACATATTATCAGGATTTTACACAACAGAAAGAATTGTGATATGTTTCTAATAGTTCTGTCAGTAGCCATCTAGGCTCTGAAAATTTGTGAGAATTTAAAGGTTCCACATCCATCTAATCTTACCACCTTTCAAAGACATATGTAGAATGTTGTGGCCCTTAGTGCTGGGGGAGAAAATGCTTACAGAAAATGTTTTTTTCAATAGTTTAGCTAAAATGGAAGTTTCTCCCCCCAAAATAAATAAATTGTCATATGACAGCAATTAAAGCAGATGCACAGGCAGTATGCAAATAACTCTGCAGCATAATGCATTTAGATATAAGGTTAACAACTACCTCAATTAAAAAAAGTCTTTAAAATTTCTACTAATTAATGAAATAATTTCTAAATTACCAATTAAGAATTATAATGGCTATAAATAATTCATAAACAAATTCAATATCCCTTTAATTCCAAGACCATACTTGACACTAAGTTATGGTCTCAAACCTGCTTTAATCTTGAAACAATGGAGTATGTGGAATGTGGATGAATTTTGTCCATGTATATCAGTACAGTCTTGATGTATGAGAGCTCACAGAGTTGAAAGACATATGAATTAGTTCTGGAGTTAAGACCAAGGTTGTCACACTGCTACTTTAGATGTATGTATTGCTGTGCATTGAGTCACACTGGGGTTTAGTTATGTAAACAAACAGAAATTGTCTACTGACTGTCTGCATCCCTACACTGTATGGGGGCACGATCCCTGTCTATGTACCTAAGCAAAGACTCATTGTCCTACCCTGTCCTGGTCTGCTAGGGAGCTCTGAGAAAACAGTTCTAAGTCTTCCCACAACTTCACTGGAAAATTCAGTCTAAATGAGAATATAAAACAATCTAGTCAGTGAACTCAGTCTGCTGATAGATAATAAATAATAATGTAGATATTTCAGACATGTGGATAGTATTTTATACTCTACAGTGAATATGTTTGCTAATCTTTCAGCCACTCTTAACTATAACTCTTGGATGACAGATCATCCCTTCTAATGATGGGGGGTTTTTTTATTGTACAGCTTTTACTTACATAAAGAGAGGTAAAACCATTTGGGTTTAGATTTTTTTTTTACTAATGAAACTCTGGTAAACATATAAATACTGAAATTCCATATGACACATACACTAGTCTCAGAAATAACATTTAATTCCCTATTGGTGACTTTTATATTTATTTTTATGAATGCTTTTGCAGTATTCTGAATATTACTACTAATGTTTTCCAAAAAAATGAAAACCCAAATCAACCACCATATAAATCAACACAGGTTTGGTTCCAAGAATTGCTTTTATTTATAGACTAGAGGTTCCCAGCTGTATATAAAATTTCTACTAATACCACACTTAGTGTTGAGATCACACCAAATGCAAAAGATGGAGAAAGATTGACATGCTACAAGACATTGGCTAGATTACAGATAGGAAATGGGAATTGAGATGTGTCTTCTGAGAAAGAATTACTGAAAAACTAACTGTGGTGTAGATGTATGGTTTTAATTTATTAGGAATTCTATGGGTATAGATTTAGAAATACATAGGAAACAGTAACCATAAAGATAAATGTGATTTTGTGGGAGAGAATCACTTTAGTAAAACACTTCACTAATATTGCAGTCTTTGAAAGCCTCCAGAGTGCAAAGATAGACATTTAAGCATAATATAAATGTTCATACATAAGTATACATGAAATTGCATATTGGTCATCTTTGATCTTACAATCATTTTATTCAGATGAATTAAGGAAGGTCCCAGTGTGTGATTCACATTATCTAAGGCAGCCCACTGAGGACCACCTTTCCTCCATCTGTAATTAGATGCATCAAGGACTACTAAACAATGATAAAAACTCTGGGTTGAGTTTCTGGGCTGGACTTAAGACTTTCAAGGGAACTGAAGGGCTAAAGAGAAAAACTACCAGGGAAATCCTTCTTGTGAGATGCTCCTGTTCTTACAGTTTTTCATAATTCCACTACTAAGAATCTGTTCCTGGCCACTGTGAAAGACAAAATATTGGCCCAGACATACTTTTGGTCTGATCTAATGTTGCTATGCAGTACCACCATCATGGTTTCTTATGACTACCTCCTCCCTGCACAGACTATCCAATTACAAATTCAAGAATATCTACTGTAGGGGGAATAAAATTGTTTTCCAAGGAATTCATGATACTTTCTGGGGGTAGGGTTCCTGTAGTCTCTTCTCCTGTATATGAAGGGAAACATCTGATCCACAAAACACAGAGCTAGATGATGATGAGAAAAAAAAAAATTATATTTTCTTAAAATCTTTATCCTTCTCTCTTTCCCCTAATTCTAGCAAATACTGAAATTGCAACTGACTGAAGAAATAACTCCCATTCATAACAATTGGCTGCTAATACTGAAACCTCAGAAAGACAAGACATTAAAACCTGCTTGTTCTCTAGAACCCACTAGCTCCCTACAGCACAGTTTGAGATAAGCTGTTACAAAGAGAGCTAAAAGGAGATTCAAGACACAAGTGTTCATGTATTAAGCCAAAAGTACAGAAAGCAATGATGCAGAGGTGAAAATATTTTTATTGCAGCCTTCTAGTTGCCAGCTGGTAATTAGAAGGATGCTGTGATGAAAACAAGGAGGCCATCAATAGTTGCAGCAGGTTATTCAAATGTGGCTTACCCAGGAATAGGATAAGACTCTGAGGGGCCTATGCAATCACTTCATGCAAATTTTAACAGTGGATGAGGGCATGTACTCACTTCTTCATAAATATGAGCAAATGCATATCTGCAACAAGAACACTAAGTGGGTTGGAACTTCACAGCTGTACATTATATACCAGTGCAATCACATTGCATACATCTCAGCTTATGCTGAACTAGATATTTCTTAGAACATGTTTAAAAAAACAAAGCAAACAAAAAATACCAACAAAACAACAAACCTCAAACAAACAAACAACCCAAACCCCAGCAAAACACAAGCCCCTCAATATTTAAACTAAAACGAGAGGATTTGGTGGTTTCCACATTAGTCTGTCCCAAAAGCACATAAAGAAAATAAAGTGCAAGTAATATCTCCATGAAATTAAATATCTGATATGTAACTGTTGAAGAAAAAGATGTTGATGATTAAGAGTTAAATTTATGATTTCTGAATAGCATTTAGCTAGTTTTCACACAATTGGCAAGATGCTCTATGAAGAGCAGGGATAATTAAGTCTGATTTCTTACAGTATTGTCTTTTACACTTCCTCTCAGTACCTTTGACTTCATCTCTACTCAGTGGTGGTCAGGCTGCACTTTGAGGACTATATTCAGTTTAAATTAAAGATAAAAGAGATATACTCGGAGTTGCACATTTCCCTTTGAGAAATCAATCTTAAAAATAATGGATTTTTAAGAAAGAGCTGGGTCTAGAAAATTAGATTTTGGAAAATAAAGAAGATAAACGAAAAAAAGCATAGAGGCTTTTAGGAAAACAAAAAAAAAAACTGGTAGAAGACAACAGAAAGACAAAATTTCATTAATACTTTTTAAAAAATGGAATTTTAAGTTCCTTTACTCCAAATAACTCTATTTTTAAAACATCATTCTTTATTACTTGTTTTCAATAGCTAATACTCTGAAAAACTAGAAGCATGTTTTTATTCCATTCATATAAAATCTTATGTCCAGACAATTCCTCTTCCATTTTTTCAAAAATTCCAGTGAGCAAAGACTATCAGTTATTCACAGAGATTTTCACCCAGCACTTGCTGTACCAGTGTCTGCACAATCTTGTGGTCTATTTAGTCTTGTCTTGGACCATGTTGCATATGTCTGCACTGCTAGGTAGTGCTGACCATACAAAGTAAACCTATAGCTAAGAAACTGGGATCTATGTTTGCATTTCAGAGTTTTGGTTGTTTTTTTTTTTAACTAGTGCTAGTTGGATGCACTGGGCTAGGTATATTAGGTGTGCTCCACATGGTGCAGTTTAATTTCAATGCCAAGGGTGGATGCACATTGAACCTTCTCTGCAGTGCAACACAAAACATAGTAAATAGGGATTACTGGGAGATTTGCCTCAAAACATACTCCTGATTTTCACTAACCTGCTAATGCAAATGTATTAGCAGCCTGGAAGAAAGATGAATCCTCAATAAGGGAGTTTCTGAAACAACCTGTTTCAAGGAAAGTTTTGTTGATTTTGTCAGGGGGAGGAGGGATCTCAGCTCTTACTGATCTTGATCAGACATTGGGGTGATTTACTAACCTGTCTTTAAAGATGCATTTTATTGAATTCATTATAATTACCATTATGATATTTTTTCCAATAAAAACGCATTGCTGATTTTGAGTAGAAAATAAGATCACACACAACTTTCATCTTGAAGGGTTTCCGCTTCCCTCTTTGCAGAATAAATATTCTATTCATCCCTCACTGATGCTTTCTTCCTCTTTCCATTCTTGATATTTTCATTGGCAATATTTGGTTCTTGCATGGTATTTTAAAATAGAGTACATTTCTCCAAATTTAGCTTAGTAAGACATTTTTTCCCCCTCTCTCAGATTTCCTTCTTTTCTCAGTCTGACTACCATGATTGTTCAGAGCTTCCCAGCTGCTAGTCCTTCTAGAAATGGCAAAACTGACAATGATAAAGACTGTTTTCACAGCTTTTTTTTCAGGACTGTATGTTTCACTTCAGCAAAACCAGGATAAGCACAACAGTAGGCTTTGAGCTTATGTAGTATTTCAGAAACAATGATTTTTCCTCAGAGAGAGCTGATCTCAAAGTACAAGGGACAAAGGAAAACATACTGGAGTAAATAATAGCATTGTATCCAATTTGTTTCTCCTTATGAGAGTGAGATTATTCAAAGATTTGAAGGCAACAGAAACTGAAATAGAAACAAACTATTTCCATATCCCAGCACTTATAAAAGCAATTCCAATTAGTGCTTCTATATAAACATAAATGTTTAAGTTACAAGGAACCTCCCTGCTGAACTAATTAGATAACTATGGAATTTGGTCTTTTAAACTGAAGTTTGTACTGATAAAACAAAAGATTCAGAACAAAATGAACAATGGCACACAGTTCAACTCACCATTGCTTGTAAAATCCTATTTTATGTTATATAACTTATCATTACCTGATTTACTAATTAGACTTCTCTAAAGGACAAAGGAGCAAGGAGACTCTAGAACAGGAAAATCACGGTATGAAATTGGGGAAAAATAATAAAAGGATATTTTTCAAGTGACTTGAGAGAAGATAATCAAAAGATGTTTGAGAAATGGTGACAAACTACACAGCAAATATTCTGGGGGAAGACCAATGACTAATAAAACATAGAGGAAAAAGGTCCAAGTTATACATTTATACTAAAGAAGCTAGAAATCAAAAAAAAAAAAAGAGTATATGCTGTGTTAAGATCTAATGATGCCAATAGGAGCTGTGCTCACCTATAATTGGTCTGAATCAGATCTATAGATTCAGCTGATGACATTTTTAAGTAAAGGAAAGGAACTGTTTTCACTCTGCCTCCCATGACAAAATGAGTTTTAAAGGAAACATATGAGAAATGTGATATGCTTTACCACAAGGTTAAAGTTAAACAAAAGGAGAATTTTAGATAGCAGTTCTTTTGTCATCTGAGCAAAGAAGAATAAGTGTAAGGTGAGATTACCTATGTTTGATAGCAGCCCAACTTCCATGCCCTTCACCCCACACTAGATTTTCAAGATTAGTTTACAAACTAGAGAAAGAAGCAATTAAAAACAGCTTATCTGAGAGAGGCAGACATGTGGAACATCATAAAAAAATCTCTGGGCATCATACAAATATTTAAAAGAACCTTCTAATTGCTCAAAATTATCAATATGGCAAAGGTGTGTATTGTATGCTTTTCTATGAAGTTTTTATTGCAAGTTTTTTTCCTCTCTTCACATGCTTAGTCACATACAAATATATATCAAGGTAACATATATCACTTTCATATCCACTGAATGCAACAGTACTTTTTTTGTTGTTGCTGCTGTTCTATTTAATAAAGCAAATTTTGCATTAGAAAAGCCCAGTGTTTGTATACTAGACATGAACTCTTGTCTGTCTAACAAAGATTAATGGTTGAATTATTTGTCTTGGCTAGACTGATAGGGACTCTTAACTGAACTCATGCCTTCTATACTTATCAGCATGTTTTTTTCAAGAAGATATTACAGTGTATTCTCAGTTCTCCAGTTTCCTTTGTGTGTTATGGAGAGATGATATTTATTTTCTTTTCCTACCATTCAAGATAGTAAACAGTGATTCAGCATTGTCTTAATAATTATGTAGAAGATGCCTAATAGTAAAAGTAAAGCACTTAACAGTAGTGCAAATATGTTATGCTAATCTGAGGGAGTTTCAAATTGCGAATGGAAACACTGAAGTATGCTTTTCTGCATATCTAGGTAACCCACAGAGTCCATTAGGTATAATTTGCAAAGATCAAAGGGATCTTCTACATCCTTTTCCCATCTTCCTGTTAGAAAGACCATGCAGTTATTACTACCCTTCTCACAAAATGTTTTTTGAAGAGAAGGTGTTCTTGATAATAATGACACTGCTGGTTAAAATAGTTTGAGAAAAACCATGAAAACAAATTCCTCATTGCTGTGCTAGTTGTGTGTTATACCACAAAACTGTCAAACTTAAAGAAAGGAAGAGGAAAAAGGAAAACCAGAGGAAAACAGAAAAATGCTGACTATATTGTCTGTACAGTTGGATTAACTGCAGTCAGTGTGATAAAATAGTAATACTGAACATATGCTTGTATACAATTGATATATACCAAGGAAGGAACAAGGGAAGAAAATTCCTAATTCTGAAGAATTGAAGGGAAGACCTGCAAATCATAATAGCCACGTCTGACACAGAGATCTGTTACTGAATCAGGATTCCTAATGGACAGCCACTAGAAAAGGAATTACAGCCATCCCCATAAGGCCCACTCCAACTAAACTAGTACTATAACATCTGAAGTATTGCAGCATCTTAGTAACAGCCTTGTTAAATTCAGCCTGTGTTTAACGGTTTACATTCCCCTCTGTCACTGAATCCATTTTCATAATCAAAAGCTCTACTCCTTAAACTACTGGAAGAAATGAGAGTTGTTGGGGGTTTTTTTATACACTTCTGAGTAATTCAGACAAAACTTGACAAATCTGTAATACTTATTTTGGTAGAGGTAAGCATTTCAAGTAACACAAATCCTAAGATTTGAGAATGTCAGGACTTTAAGCAATGTTCCTTAGTCAGACAGAAGCCCTCTTAAGAGTCAACTAAGCAACTTTCACCAAGGACTATGACACTTGGATGACTCTCCTCAGACAGGTGTAATGTTATTGTAATTCCTGAGAACATGACAGTTATTATTAAAATCTAGAAAGAGGAATGCAATATTATACTGTAATTGATTTATGTAACAGTTATAAATTAATGCAGTAAGTGATTTATAGTGACTCCGACCAAAGAGAATAAAAGTTACAAGACTATTTTTCTCTGTTAAGTAGACCTATTAGTTAGCAACATGCGTAACTGAATTTCTCCTTCCACACTTATAGTTCAGAAGTTTAACCTCATAAACAGATGGAAGCAATCATATATGTGTTCTGAGACAACTAGAAAAATGAGCTGGTCTGCAGAATGAAAAATCTTGAGAACAACTGATTAAGTCCAAACAGTTTCTCAGCTCATGAGACTTTACTCACACTACAGTAGACTTTTACTGTTCCAGTAGAATTTAAAGTGGAATTCAGCACATATAAAGTCTATTTATAATGGAAAACTTCTGGAAGATTTGGAGATTCTGACAGATATAATGAACTAAATGAACTCCCAACACTTTCCTTTGAAAAGTGCAGTTTTTGAGAGAGAGCTTCCATCCTGTAAGGTTTTTTCCCCACCTGGATCCCTCTGTTTATGTTCCAGGTACTGCTATTCACACTTCAAAATATTTAGTCTCTGCTTGTTCAGATAATTAATTTATTAAACACTTCACAACTCCCTTTATCCTGTTCAGAGAACCACTTACGTCTCCTGCCTATCAGAAGGGTCACAGCACGTTGTTAAAGAACCATGTGCAGGTTCTCTCTTCTTGCTGTCCAGCCTCCATATGCAGGCTATATGAATCCAGAATAGATGGAGAACTTCATTCTCCATCAGTGATTTATTTTTTGTTACCAGACTAAAAGAAAGAAGCAGAGTCATTGTAAAGATTAAGCAGAACAAGGGAACAGTAAAGAGTCTTCTATGAAGAGTTAGCAATGAAGAGGCAGGGACAGAAGCTTTTCTTTTTGCAGATTTTCCAAGTATTAATGAAGCATATTGTAGAGAATCGAGCATGGGGTCAATCACCTATCAGATGACTCTGAGATTATAGTTTGTTCTAGTCATTATTTTCTACTGGTTAGTTTATTCTTCAAATTTAGATGGGGAAAAGAGAGGAGAAGCAAAGTCTAAAATATGTCAGGCCATAATTAGCAGCAACAGATACCAGATCTATTTCACCTCACCATAACCTTTTACCAATTCAATATATCTATGCTTTAAAATTTCTCATTTATTTATTCCCAGCTCCAAAATACGTAGTGGTACAGAGTGTACAACATTCACTAAATCCTAAAGCCTGGGTGCTGTAACCACCCAACAGACTTCACAGTTGCCCATAGATTTGAGTGATTCAGGGACACCAATCATACATTAACAGTGAAGTTTATGAATTTCAGGTAATTGTTTGCCATTTTGGCAAAGATAATGTGACTAGCATTCAATATGAAAGAAATTTCAGAATTTTCAAAAGGTGTTTAGTCAAAAGAATACAAAACAACAATGGAAGTATGTGTTATGAACTTTAACACGTGGCTTGCACATGCATCTTAAATATGTACTTTCATATCATTTGCACAAAGACATTAGTATTGTTCAAAATACAAGGTTAGGAATGTTAGTTTAGAGAGTAAGATATTACCAATTTAAGAGACAGATAAAATCTACAGAGTTCACTGATAGCACAATATTCAATGACTTTTGTCTGGCTTCATGGTTTGTTGTATTATTGGAGCTTTTAGAGAGGAAAGAACAATAAGTCTGTAGCCTCCTATGCTATAAGCAGTGATACAGTTGTAATAAAGTAATTTCAAAAGGAAGCTTTTCTACGTTATGAAGTTCAATGACATTGAAGCTATACTACAGAATTTTCATGAATTTTCCTCATTTAACTGAAATAGTCTGTAGGCAATATGCTCCTATGCCACTCAGTCATATAAATTAGTTATTAGCAGAAACATAAAAGGGCATGAGCAGTCAAATTATCTCCATATTAATGTGTTTTTACAAACCTGCCTTTATAACCTATGTTTTTTATTACACAAAACTAATATATATATAAAATGGTCATACTGTCCAGAATAAATGTATATCCCTGCATTCTGAGTTAAAGTTTGGTACTTGATGAGCTTCCTGGCAAAGACAATAAATTTTACTGACTATGATCAGTGTCAACACAAGTCTGTGACTGATTTTAAGTGAACACTTAGATAATGTCAATAGAGATTCCTGCATTTTAAGGGCCCATAACACTTTGATGAGGAAATTATTTGATGGGAATGAGGGTGCCAGAAGAAAGCAGCAGAAATAACACATGCCATCCCAGAATGCAAAAGTAAAACCAGGTGGACTGATGCTAGCAGTATTTGTTCCCGAGGTGAAAGCAAGAGTTATTCAGGAAAGACTGCTGGCTAAAAAAATGTGTCTCAATAAATATAAGCCTGTCTTCACTCTTAGATTTCCCTTTTAATCAATGACACTTGACTCAAGAAATGGGAACCAAAGACATAAAATTTCAAAGCAACAGCAACAACAACATAACTAAGAAATAAACCATTCTATCCTGGTTTTGTAACTGAAATAATCTCCGGGTAGTGTCCTGTGATAGGACAAGAGGTAATGGTAGCAAGGGGAAACACAGGACATTCCACCTCAACATGAGGAAAAACTTCACTGGGAGAATGACAGGGCACTGGAATAAGCTGCCTGGAGAGGTTGTGGAGTCTCCTTCTCTAGAGACTTTCAAGACTTGCCTGGATATGTTCCTGTATGGCCTGCCCTAGGTGATCCTGCTGTGGCAGGGGGGTTGGATTTAATCTCCTTAGAATCTATGATGATGTAGAGTTTTAAAAATATTAGCTACAAAAAGCTAAGAAAGCATAACAGAAGGGACATATTCCAAAATTATTTCAGTATTGATAAGGCATCATAAATTGTTATGGATTATGAGTAACTCAAGAAAGATAGAATCCAGGAGTAGAAAGGGAGAGACCTACAATATATAGTTAAAAAAAAAAAAAAAAACAAANCAACAAAAAAACCAACCAAACAAAAAGTATTAAAGAACCATCCTGAACTTAGATAGCCCATCAGTATGACATTTCACAGTCAACAGTGTTATAATGATGCAGCTGGCATTCAAAGTTGAGATTTCCTGAGATCAACAGAAAGCTCAAATTGATTCTCAGTGTGTACTGTGTAACACTTCAGGTGCTCTGTCAATAGATCCCACAGGCATATATGAAATCATATAATATAATTTAGCTATTATAATTGTAAATGAATGTGTAAATAGTCAGGTGTGTGTAATCCAGTTTCTCCTCAGTTCAGATATCAGATAGGACTAATATGAATTAACAGGTCTAGTCTGTGTTTGAAAGTCAAGGACTCTCATAGCATATGAAATTGGTATGTACTGAAGTTTATGCATCCTGCCATTGTCATGCAACAGTTCTTTACATCTCTGTAGAGTGAATTAATTTATGTGCCAGTATAGTGTCTGCTCTTTTGGAATCATAATAATTGGATGCCACCTGCCTCTTTACATGTTGGTCTACAGCCAAGGCTAAATTGAGGGGTACCTGCTGTGAAAGCAAACATTTAGTTTTCAGATTACACTGGAACTGGACTTTGTAACAGTAACTGTAGATAAATTCCCACACAGTCTAAGAGTAGTTAGATTCAGTAAGGTCCTGAAATGAAACAGAACCACCAGAATAGATTTGAGAGAACTGCTAAAAGGATGGGGTCATAACCAGGATATAATTTATTGCTAAATCAAAAGCAATGATTTGAACAAGGATGAGAATTTAGTCTTAAAAATGTTCACACAATCCACCCACATTAAGTAGATATTGCTGTGAGACACTCTGCAGGTTGGGGTTTGGGCAGATATGACCAATTTAGGCAAAGGAAGAAAAGATGAAGATAGCTTCTGCTTACTCTGAAAAAGAAAAATTGAATAAGCGCCAAGACTTCCCTGCTGTGTGAGAGGCTGTACCATAAAGCCCAAAGTGGACAAGACTATCCACTTCCCCAGATGTGTCAGCTGGTAGCTATTTATCTTTTGACTTAATAGACTTTATTATATGTAAGTGGTCT
Source organism: Chloroceryle aenea (assembly GCA_013399075.1). Lineage (NCBI taxonomy): Eukaryota > Metazoa > Chordata > Aves > Coraciiformes > Cerylidae > Chloroceryle > Chloroceryle aenea. Next base: position 87,161 of record VWZY01004181.1, read on the forward strand.
TCTGCTAAGGGAATACTTAATTTATTTTTCCAGATTATACTCTGAAAATTACCACAGCAGATTCCTCTTGGTAAAAGTGGTAAAAATAGCAGCTAGATTGTAGGATTCATATAGAAGCATGTTCTCCCTCTGCACACTAAATAGTTCTCTTCTTGAAACTAAACAAGAGCTTTATAACGTGCTCTTATCTGCCTACCTGTTTTCCAGTCATTCCTTCTACAGCAGCTCCCTAGTATTCTCCTACTTTCTCAAACTGACAGTAATATTTACTAACATGTTGTACATCCTACCCATCCTTTTCTCTTTATCATCAAGCAGATCACTGTTGGCACTGACTTTTTGCTACATCTGCTCACATTTAAAACAACGACATCCTCTCTGAGCAAGACACAAAGAAATTTCATGAAGTGGGATTGGGGATTAAGGTTTTATAATAAATGAAAGACATGGAATAGAATATCTCTAAATAGTATTTGCTCTGCATGCTTTAAACACAACATTTTGGCTGTAAGATATTCTCCCCAGGTGTAAAACTTATATTACGTTACCATTAAAAAATGATGGAGTTCACCTCTTTCTAATTTCAGCATTGCAACTTCACACATTTAATATAAATATAAATTCTGTTGTGTAGGTGCATGAAGTATAATGAGCATGTTATGGGATGAAGATTTCTTTAAACTGTTCCCAAATAGAGTATGATGCCCTCCCTAAAACCTAGAAAATATCAATAGCTTGTTAAACTCTGATCAGCCTTCAATGTGTCTTAAGATATTTTCAGCTATCTTCTGTCTTCAAGCCACATTGAACTAGTGATGTTCTTTTAAGGTGAGTTCACAACTATAAGTGTTCAAAATCCAACCCCTCCTCAAAATTCTTGCCAGAAAGATATCAGGTGTTCCAAACAAACTGACCTACACTATAACAATAAGCTACAAGAGGCAATTAGAACTCAGCCTTCTAAGGGTTACATATGTAATTTACTACATCAAAGATCAAAAAGGACATGGCAAACAACATATTACTTTTAGTCTCTTGCACTACTAGGAAATGGTTATATGAAATCCTAAGGTTGAAGAGAAAACTGTTAGAGTAAATCACGGTAGTTATTTTCTTGCTTTACATAAGTAACACACGTAAGTACTTCTCTCTATGGCACAGTCCATATCTTTATTTCATGTTGTATATCAGTTTTGCATAGCCAAAAGAATTACCCTATCAAGGGGTAGCCATCCATGATATCCACTACTGCTTGCTGTGTATAAAGGAGTAGAGAACTCCTGTCCATTTGACATAAGGAAACTCAATAGTTTCTGTGAGGCCTTCTGCTCAACAGCATTACTCCATGTTATCCCAACTTTTTCTGTTACCAAAATGGAAAAAAAAAAAAAAAGAGACAAAAAAAAGGGAAAAAACCCCAGAATGACAAAAGCCCAAACAAAACCACTGTACTGTGTCTCACCGTGATATAGTTCAGTTTCTTCATAGCATCCCATATGATGCTGTGTTTTTGATTTGTAACTGTTGAAAATACACTAATATTTTGGCTGTTGCTGAGCAGTGCTTGCAGTGCACCGAATCTCCCACCTCACCCCCCCTACCCCCGGCCTGAGTAGGCTGGTGGTTTGCAAGAAGTTGGAAGGTGACCAAAGGGATGTTGCATACCATATGACATCTCGATCAGAAATAAAAATTCATGGAAAAAAGAATGAAGGAAGAACATTCATGGTTATGTCATTTGTCTTCCAAAATAAATTACATATGCTGAATCCCTGCTTTACAGGAAGTGGCTAAATATTTGTCTACTGATGGGAAGAAGTGAATAAATTCTTTATGTTGTCCCGCAAGACTCCCATCCTAAACAAGGAAGAATCACAGTGATATTCAGGTTTCAGAAGTTTTAACACTTTGTTTTTTTCCTCTGTTAAAATTAACACAGGTTAATAGAACTAGATTGAGGACTGGTAAGTCACATGATGGCAGTAATTGTCATAACCTTAAATCACACTATTGCCCTAGGAGAAGTGTGCACTTGAGAGAAGTGTGCACTAGAAGTTCTGACACTGCCATGAGATTGAGTGAACCTTCATACACAGAGATACATGCTTCTGAACTGATTGAGAAGATTTCACATTACTCTGCAGTTCTTGCAGAGTAACTGCAAGAGGTGAGCTCTGCAAGGTATTCTTCAGCAAAGAACATTTAGTTATCCTGAATTTTTGTTATCTTGAATTTTTGAAGCTGTTGGTGATAAACTCAACAATGTGGCATGGCAACTTCCTAACCCTCTGTCTCATGAGCTTAGGAAAAAGGACTCTAAATCATTCAAAGAGAAAAAAAGCCTCCTAAAACAAGTGGTCTGTATCATTGGTCTCTTCTCCAGTGGTAGATTAGTTGCCCACAATACTGCCAAAACTGTTGTGGAAATCCCTAGCAGGACTTTAGTGTGCAGAGCTGATGCCAGAGAGTAAGTAGTAAGCTGTCAAATACAACTTGTCAAGTAGTACATTTACAGTCACCAAGTGCCTATTATTTTTTTATCCATTTTGAAAATGGTGTGTAGGTTTTCACAAAAGAGGTGACTAATAGGATGGTGGAAAGGAGCCATGGGATTTTCAGTATGACTGTGGAGGCTGGAAGTTGCAGTCAGGTCTTACTACCTTTTATAATACATCCCAAAGTGCAGCAACACCTGAGCCCTTGTCCTGCAACAAGGCAAAGCAGTACAAGATTGCTCAAACAACACTGAACAATTAATATGGAGGACACGTCATGAGGACGCAACCATAACTACATAGTAAAAAAATAAAACTGTGTGGACAATGGCTAAATAACATCCTTTAGCTCATTGCTAATTAGATCATCCCCACTGCCCCCCCCTTATACCTATCCAGTTCAGCTCTATTATATGGGTTTTAGCAAAGCAGAAATAGATTGTAAGAATACCTTCCAGCACACCAGGAATAGAAGGTAGAAAACCTCAAATCCAAGGGCAGAGAGAAGTAGGTTCTTAACCAGGTAAGTAATTCTTATCAGCTTTGGAAAACAAATTTAAAATACTTTTGTTACAATTGTTTTTGTGCTTTTGGAGGGGGGACCTTAGGAGGAGACAAATTACTAAGATTCAAAATATCTTTAAAAAATATTTTCTTTAAATTTCAAGTCAGCCTTTAAGTTTCAGCCAAATAGAAAAAGCGCTAATACATTAAGAAATACGTTCCTTATTTTGGTGTATAACATGTGCTAATGCTTAAGTGACTTGGGTCAGCCACAGCTTCTCTCCCAGGATGGGCTCAGGTACATTCAGAACTGCAGCACGTCAGATGTTCCATAGAATAATGCCGCCCACACATAAAAGGCACAGTGAAAATATGCATGGAAGACTGTTTAAAAAAAACCTCTTTTCTTCCTCCTGCATTATTTCCTCTAGCTTATTGTACCAATCACCTGGAGCATAAATCTGTCTTCACCATCTGTTCTTTCTTTTAAAGCAGCTCCCCATTGCCCTTGACTGTTGCCCTTGTATACAATTCTTTATCAAACCTAATTGGAAACAGCATTGAAGCCAACACTTATGATCTTCCCAGGCATGCTGCTTAACCCTTCTGCATCCAGAACAGTGTTGAACATTTCATGTGAGGGTGCAATCCATTGAAAAACAAAGGCTTTTCTCTCCAGTGCCGAACCAGACAAGCTCTCCTCACCACTGGGACTACAAGGTTATTTAGATGGCCCATGGAGAAAACAAGGTTAGAATTTCCAAATTTCAAGGCTGCCAGTTATGAATAGAGACAGAAAAAGCCTGCTGTATAAGGTCCTACAGAGCTGACAAGAGAAAGCAGAATTTGGTCCCTTGTACTGCCTGGTAAGCATTACAGTTATCTGCTGTGATAGATTTGAGGGTTATAGGAAGAATCATAACTTGGAAATAAAATAGTTTCAGCTCACTCACAGAATCCAGTCCAGGCACAGAGTCCTTCCTTCCACTTTAATTCTAGCATTAGCATTAGTTATGGCAATGTTGGAAGGAAAACAAAGAGTGATTTGGGTTGGTTTAGTTTAAAACAAATAAAAACATAATAAGAGGATATATTTTACTAAAAAAAAAAAAAGGCAAAACAAAACAAAACCAGACAAAAAAAACAACCAGACAAAAACCAACTTAGGTGAATGCTTGGAAAGTGAATGATTCTCAGGGTGCACTGCAGGACACAGAGGAAGCACAAAGCCTTTCATTTCCAGACATCACCAGTTTGCTTTCCTTTGTGCTCCATGATTATATGTCTAAATCTTTAAAAGCTTTGGATTTTGAACAGCTGAAACATTAATCATTGTACTTAGGGAAGCTTCGCATGCATTTAAAGCAAATGTTTCATGGTAGAAGTAGAACAAAGTGGATTTCTGCACAAAATGTAATTTCATCTTTGCAAATGAAATAACACAAACCTTTTAATTCCTTGGTTGGTTTAAAGGTGTGACTGTATATCATCACTATGTCTTACTTCTTTCAGAGGATATCTGACTATCAAATACATGGACATTCAAGCTTTCTAATTTTATAACTTAAAATTTTGGGACTACATACTGTATCAGCTGTAATAGTAAATTTATTTGCTAAAGCAGCAGAGAAATCAATCAATAAAATTTAAATTCACTTTCATATGATTATGACGTGCCTTAGAAGTGACTCATAGAAACCAATGGCTTTACAAAGTCAACATTAGTGTATTTCTAAACCACAAGTGTGGGTAAGTCTATGACAATATCCTCTAGCAATTTATAATTTCCTTCAACTCATGCATTACATCAGCTTTAAGATATTCCTATGAGTTTAACTAATGACCAGAAAAGCTTTATTCACTTTCTCCAAATCACATATTTTTTCTTCAAATCCCAAATGTCATATAGTCTGAATGACAAAAATATTTTTTAAGTCAAAGCATATATATTAAAATTAGAGCTATTGTGGCTCCAACCTCCTCCAGTAACTTCATCTCAGACCCCTTCCTTTGTGATGGACATTTGAACACTAAGAATTGTCCCCGATCAATAAAATGGACAGTCATGCAACTCATGAGGGGTGCTAAGAGATGTAACAGTTGTAAATATTTAATATTCTTCTGCCTGAAATGAGACAGAGAACATAACACAAACATGATTCCTTAATTTAGCGTTCTATTCATTAAGAAGGATAACTATACAATCACCAGTTATACCTTAAAAATAAATTTAGCAGCTCCTCCTGAATGAATTCCTTTCTCTAGATAGTTAGCATAAGACCTTGAATTCTACCCAGATTCCTGGAGGCTAAATTATTTTTTAATCTTTACTTGTATGAGTGTGTTCATATGTATAATTATATCACTCATATAAATATGAATAAATCTTCAAATTATTATTCTGAAGAACTGCTTTTACACATTCACATAGCTAGCTTGTTTTTATTATATTATGGATACTTGATGCAACAAGCCCAGTGGTAATGCTGTTGACTTGTCATTGAATACTCAGATAACTTTTAAATCACATTCTTTATGAAAGCAATTTATTAATCTTAAACTTTCACTTATCTGAGTGTGCCCATACTTCTACCCTGTTTTCAGAAGGAGTTTGTCTGCCTTCCCACAGCAGTCACATTATAGTCAAAGAAGTGCAAGTTGCATGCTTGTTTCCTTCTGTTTTCACGACTATTATACTGAGTTTAAGCAAGGTCCAAAACACAATGTACACAGTTTTCATAGGTTCTTTCCAAAAATCAGTGACTGGCCTGATCCAGTACTCTTGTAAATGTTTGTTATTTCCCACAAGGATTCTTCATACCTCTGTTCCTTTGCCCAATCCACATGCCTTTCATAAAAGATTTTAAATTAATTATTGTTACAAAAGGAATTTCGGCCGTATTGTCAAAACTGTGACTATTTAGCAAATAGCAGCATAGGCTAACTAATAGATTTGCATTAGCAGTTTACATTCATCAGTTAGAGGATTTAATTGTATTTCACTCAACAAACTATAGAAGTCGTTATAAAAGCCCCTTTAGCAGCTGCTTGATTCCCTCCTGGTAGCAAAGATTTGGTGTACTTTTTCTTTTTCCTTCAATTTTCCAAATTCAAGTCAATAGAAACTTCGTTCAGGTCTTAGCATTTAAAGAAACATCTGGCCACAGACACAGTAAAAAAAAGCAAACAAACAAAAACAAGCAAGCAGCATAGCACTGTAAAGTTGACTTATTTTGAATAGCATTTTTCATGTTTATCCAGTGTGTGAACTTTTTAGGTTTAAAGCACTTTTTGTTCATTTTTTCCTGTTTCCTGGTTAACTTTCTATAACACTTTAAATTGGATAAATAATGCATAACAAAGCAAACTTACGGCAGAAACTGGAGCACAGAAAATAATCTATAGTCAGAAAACACTAAAGCACAGAGTACTAAGTGACGCAAGTAGGCTAATTGGATGTTTCTTACAGGAGCTGCTTTTCTGCAAACATTAGATTAACCTAACCTACTTGATGGCTCTTGGCACGAAAGAAAGAAAATGCCTCTCCTTTGTGCAAAAGTAACAGATCGTGTCTTGACATCAAGGAAAAAAAAAACAAAGCAAAACAATACTAGAAAGAAACAACACACCCAGTACATACATACATAATGGTGTATTAGTTTTCTTCCCCATCTATTTAAAGAATCAAAATAATTTGTCTTACTCTCCTAACAATCCTTTTCAATCCTTTACAAAAGACAACTCATATGGTCAGAAGCAGCATTTAAGAAACTAGCTATACAAGTTTTTGCTTTACAGTATCTTGATCAGTGTCTGAAAATAAGCTTGATGCCCTAGTTCAAGAATATAGCTGCCACCTACTCAGAAAGGCTGAAATCAGCTTTTGACATGGGGAATTTTTAATTTTATAAATCTATTTTTTAAAGGAGTTGATAGCCATATGCCTTTCTCAACCCAAGGCACTATAAAAGAGTAGATCAGTGCTAGTTAGTAGCTCAGTTTACAAGTACCCACCACAATCTGAGTGTCTGTCTGTTTTGTGAGTGGTAACCTGAGCAGAGCACTGAAATCCCACACAGAAAGAAAGAGGGAAAGTAGAAGCAGAAGGAGCTGGCAGTCTACCCAAAATATTACCTAACTAGAGGTGGGAAATGCCTTCATTACATCTGACAGCAACCTGTCCAAAGATCACCTGCTCAGGCTGATCAAAATCCAGAACTAAGGTGAGTCACCAGAAAAACTTTGAGGGAATGGAGAGTGTGTAAATCATGTTTACATTAATGGTACTTCTAGATATTTCCCTTTAAAAGCCCAAATTAAAGTAGGAAAACAAGTTTGAGACACAAAGTCACCTCAGGCTGGACTTATGAACAAAGTGTGCTCATTTACTGAAAAACTGCCTAAAGGAGCTTGAGATTCAGCTACACTTAGGCTTTCACTACTCTTTTAGATGCCAGCTCTCCAGATGACTTTTGTCCCTTCTGGAGCAGCAGTCCTTCTGCTGAAGTAGAAAACCCTTGGTATCTCCCAGTACATGCCCGAGATCAAGCTGTTTCACTGGTATAAAACCAAGGTACAAACCCAGAATATCAGCTTGCTGGAAAAGATTACCTTAGTTTATACCAGTGTCTAGGAAGATAGACGCAATTACTCTTGTGTGACTTCTGCTGTTTTCAGCAGAGATCTCAAGTGAATATAAGGTCAAATAATGCTGGATAACTTGCAGTAGCATTAGAGGAGTCAATATGTTAACTCTATACTCCCACTGTTAACTCTAAACGCTGTAAATAAATTACCAAAACAAGTTCTGTAAAACTGATTGCTAAAACTGTTAGAACGGAAGACTTTTGACAGAACTTTACCACAAGGAAGCTATATGTAAAGTAAATAAAACCAGGGTAATATTACAAGTGCATTAAGTGCATTGTTATATAGATCACACAGAGCTACCATATTACTCCTTCATACTTTTATACAGACTGTGATACAGTGTCTAAACATCCTTTCAAAACCACATCTTACTTCAGCGACACATGAACAGTATTGTATTTCAAAGGTATCTTAGCATTTCAAAAGGCTGAAGAACGAGTTACCTTATATAAACATATGTATCAGTATTGTCATATACATAACGCAAGTTAATCCCAGAATTTTCTTTCTGAATCCATGGTTTGATACTTTGCAATGCTAATGTTTGCATTGTGAAAATAAACTACAAACCTAAATATTTTTTTTATATTTGTGTGCTTTAGTTAGTACTCCTTCCCTGTTACGGCTCTAAGAGTAATGTTCAACTATAGGAATATCTCATTTCTATTTTATTGCAAATTTCCACTTTTAAAAGAGGAAGATTTTTTTTTTAAATTAACTATAAAACTGTGCTATACTACTATTCCCTGGTCTTCTACATAGCTAGCCTTTAGGCATTATGGGGTGGTTTCCTATGTGAAAACAGCCATTGCATTTCAAATGATTAAGAAACAATCAGGCATGAGAAAAAAAAATGCCCCACACTGATACAAGTAACTAAATGCAGCTTGACATTACTGGATGGCTGGAGATTTCCAGACCAGTCACTGCACTAACAAGTAATTTTGGCTCTAACATTTGCAACTGCATTATTTTTCTCTCTAAAATCAAGTGAAGTACAGAAATAAAATGGAATGCAAAAAAAGAGCAAGAAGGTGACTAAAAAATTTTTTTTTTTTCTACTGTGCACCTTAATTGCTGCATGATTTACTCCTGGGAAACGACTGTATAGTCATTTTTGAAATATAGACCGAACTCAATATTCAACATAACAAGGG
>VWZY01004181.1:96006-114622 GCA_013399075.1 Chloroceryle aenea
GGTCTGCGCAAAGCATTTAAAAGACCAAGTATCAGCACCAGAATTTCCCGGTTCATTCAGAGGTACCATTATCAAAGCCAGCAAGTTAACAGCCTAATGAGCCATCGGCTACTATGTGGTTTGGTGTGAGCAGATGTGAGTTAAGAAGATACTATCAGTATACTGTGAAGAGTGTCCTCAAGTCTATGCATAAAAGTTACACTGGATTATTAGTAAAACCTGTATTCCTGTAAACAATTTTCCCACTTTTTACCAGACCTTAGTGGAGACAGAACTGGAGAAAAAAAATAGTCAGTTCACTGTGCTTCGCCTGCAAGGCAATTTTACCACAGTTAGGATGGATTTGTTTGAGAAACCCAGCATGCAGGGATTTTAAGAGCCCAAAGCTGCTTCTCTGGCGGAAAAGTAGATGAGATGCCTAGGAAGATATTACCAATATTGTGTCAACATCTCTGCTATTAATTTTCTTCTTATCTTCTGACAAGAGAGCTGAAGCAGCTTTTTACTGGACTCTGGATCTAAATATCCCAACAAACAAGAAACACAAAAAAAGTAAAAAAAAACCCTAATAAACTACCAAAAAAGAAAACCCACTCCATTCTTTTGTCCAAACTGCACTCTGATTATTTAATTATTTTTTAAAACTATTATTAGCATTTAGTATTAAAAAATGCAATACAATGGATTGCTGAAGGCAATTTCAGCATGGAGACATCACTTTTGACAACCTTACTCTTTACACCACCATACATTTTGTGTAGCAGGGGTGGGCAGGACAACATTTCACTCTGGAGTAAACAAAAGTGGCAATACAGGTTTCTTCCTTACCATGCACAGGAAGGTGGAATGATACCTCCCTCCCTCTCCCCATATACAATATGTTTGCAGTTTGCATACCTCCATAAATTTCTAAGGTAGGGAACATATCTTTTACTATAAGGAGAAATTGCTCTGTGGATGGAGTGAGGTATACAGAAAAAAAGTAGGAGCTGGGAAGGTTCTTGCTTTGCACGCAAAAAGCAAGACATCCTCCTCCCCCCCCCTTTCTTCCTCATTTTGTCTCTTACTCTGGAAAACCACCTCTACTTCAAAGATTGCAAGACACTTGTGTGCTTTCATGTTTCAGAGGGAGAGAGAGGGGGGGAAAAAAAAAGTAAAGCAAACAATGTGGAAACCTTTAACATATTTTAGATATGGATGACATTCAAGTTTGAAAAGCAAAGGACAAGTTACTGTTCATTGACAAATTTCCAAGGAAACAGATTTTATTTCACTGCACAGTTGAGAGGTACTATTTCTAAAGCTCTTTTCCAAGATACAGGAATGAGAATGGAGGGAACCTGCTCAATTTACAGATGTGTTAACAACTGGTGTATACTGAAATGAACTATAGGACTGTGGGGGAAAACAGTGGTACAAATGTTTTGGGCAACAGACAAAGCATGATTGTGGAATCAAGCCTCCTAAAACTAGCAGACAGTGATATAAGTGTTGAATATGTCAAAAAATCTATATACATCAAGAAACAAAAGAACTACTTGCTTGCATATGCTCAGGAATGGTTTTGTTAGCATTAGGTACCAGCAGAGAACACTGTTCATATTGCTGCATTGCACAGTACCTCCCTAAAACCAAGTAGTCTAAAATGTAATAAGCCCCTGATCAAGAGTCTGGGAGGTAAGAGCTGTATCAAGCAACAGCAAAATCATGTTGTTTGCCTAAAATTTGTACACCCCAAAACCACACTCAAAATTCACATGCCACTAATGATGTTCTGAAATGATCTTAGGCCTCAAGAGAGAAACAGTTTCTAGTTCCCTATGAACATTTTATTTCCTGTTTAAAGTTTCAACTAATAAAGGAAGTTGTTTATTTTATCAAATAGCTATAGTATACCGAACTTTAAGTAGGTGCACTGATATGGATGAACTATTGTTTTCTAGATTTAGGATTACTGAGCCTCAAAAAACACAGGCAGCAAAGCCAGTCTGCCTTGCAGGCTATTTGGTACATGACTGTGTGCTACCACACTGCACCACAATGTGTTTAAGTCAACCCAGTTTGAAGGGTGAAACTAAGGCTACCAAGGTGTCCAGCAGCGGTAATTTCCGAAGTACACAGTTGCCACTGATGAAGCACCCATAACTTTGAAGAATCATTCAGTTATCTCTGTATTAAAATTGTATCCCAAATTTTGGGCACAGCTTCACAACTACTGCTAACAATTGCATCATCTACTTCTTCATCAACCAACCCCATGAAGTAAAGCACAGATGATGCCATTACCTCATGCCAAACTCCCATCCAACTTGTGATAACTCAGACAGGTGGGTGGACCACCAGCAGCCAGTTCCTTGCTATCCCCCACTGGTTTAGTTTTGCATTTCACTGGGTTCTGATAGTGACCCCATTTGAACACAAGTCAATTACTCCAATTATGCATATGCAGCTAAACAGCACTTTTTTCCTGAATCTTTGTTTCCATCTTTTCCAGAGACCTAGAGCAAGTTAAATTTAGACTTTCAGAGTCGCTGATGTCGGAGGAGTGATGAGAAGACATAGTTTGAGTTGGAAGAGACCTCAAAAGATTGTCTAGTCCAGTCCCCCCCTGCAATAAACAGGGACATATGGAAACTGGATTGGATTGCTCAGACAGATCCAATTGACAGATACAGGCTCCCACTGGGCACAAGTGGGTGTGCACGACTATCAGTCAAAAATAAAGTTAATTCTGATCACTGCATCCCCCAGAGATGAGGCATCTGGCATTCCTAACTTTTTGGAGACATGGACAGTCACCTGAACATTAATAATTATGACATTTCTAACGTATAGCAGACTGGGACTCTAATAAGAATCTAGATCTCTTGACACAGTCTTCTCAACACAGCTGTCAATGAAATAATTTATACTGTATGTAGCTGGTTATGCAAATAAATAAAAATCTACTTCAACAAAATTAAACAGTGTTCTGTTTCCTCATACAATAATGGGGAAAGAAAACACTATCTGAAATATGGAATATATTTAATAAATTGAGATACTTCCCAGCACTCACATACTCAACCTTTTAGAATCCAAGAACAGGGGAACATAGTAAGTGCAGGTTAAAATGATTTTTAGTTACTTATAGTTACAAGTAGGTGCTCTATACATCATATTGACAGTTTAAATCTCTAAAGTATAAATGTCAAAGACCCTTGCCCTGACTAAAAGCAACTTGCTGGATAAATCCAGGGAGTTTCAATACAGGATGAATGTGCAATTACTTTAAGGAACAATAAAACCAAGCTCTCCATTAGGAATATAAAAGCAGCTGTTAAAAAAAAAAAAGGGGAAAAAATACTATCCTTTCATTCAATTAACTCCTAACCTCGAAGGCCACAGATCATTTCATTTGTCACCACATCGATTAGATAGCTCTACATTTTGAGAGCACTTCTATGCCATTAGGTTATTAGATCCAGCTAATTTGTTTTCCTAGAATTATGTGAATACATTTGACACATTAGCTAATTAAGAAAGTTCAAGTATTTGTACCAAACCCTTTTTATAACCATAAAGAATTACTATTAAAACACTTATTCAGAGAAAAAAAAATGCATCCTTCATCAAGATAACTTATGACTGTTTTAAAACTAAAATTGGCATTTCCTTTCTGTTATGAAACTAAAAGATACAAGGAAACAATGTTAGGCACTAAACAAATCCTAAATACCATCTCTCAAAATCATAAGAAATTTATTCTATTAAATACAGAAGCCCAACATTCACTTATTTTAAGTGCTTTTGAACTATATTTCCTCTCCAAACTATAAAGCAATCTTCACATCTACTGGTTGCTGGAATAAGAATACACTAATGTTAACAAGATATTTTTACAAAGCCAGGTTTAGAATATATTTTTTTAATATAAATTGAACTGATACTGCAATATCTAATGGAATTTCATTAAAAAAAATAAATTAGAAAAGTTTCCTCATTTCGTCATGAGGTGTATGAAAGAGAGCATTTCCCTACCTTAGTCAGAGATGCTTTCTTCTGACTGACTGGAACAATTTTACTTGCATCCTAGTAAACTCTTGAGCAGTAATCCTGTTATGTGTCTACAGCAGCTTCATGGGGGTGGGACTTCTATGTAATAACAAATTCACCAGGGAATCTTTCTTGTCAAAGAATGCTGCTGCAGACAAGGAAACCACTCTACATTTAGTGTCATGAGCTTTTGGATTATTAGGTTAAAATGCAGGGACTAAGAATGTGTACATACATAAAGTGATGAAGATTCAAGTATTTCTTAGAAGCTAAAGCTTTGATAAATAGACTGGAACTGCAGAATGCTTTACAGAGAAAGTGTATGCATATGTACACATACATGCACTTTATATTGAAAAGAAGAGTCACAAAAGATAAACGTTAAAAAAATTCTTATCTTGTTTGTATGGGTGTGGCAAGACAGTGTGGCTAGATCTATTCATGATTTTAATGATCTAATTTGAGAAGCAGAAACTTGAAGTCAATCATGTACAATCCTTACCTAAAAAAAATAAATCTGTATTTAAGTGTTTCTTAATTCTGAATGATAAATTGTATAAAAAGCAGATACACATCTGCCCAACTGACAATCACTAATTTCCTCTGTACAGTGGTAGCACAGATCTAACAGAGAATCTCTGTAATATGTTAACCCAATAATGTCAAATATATCTTCCTTCAAGCTCTCTGACAGAGTCATGATGTTTAGAGTAATTATTATTAAAATTTCTGAGAAGAAAAAACAACCTTGGAGAATGTGTATCATCACTTAAAATAATAGACAACAAACATAAGAGCAAATCTTGGAGTGGTCTGTGTGGTTGCCACACCTTTTGAAACTGTCCCAACAGGGATACAATACACAAGAATCTGAGCTACTCAAAAGACAAACCAACAATACACAAGAATATGAGCTACTCAAAAGACAAACCAAAAGAATAAACATCATCCTAGGAAGTTCAAACATGAGCATAACCTGAATAGCAGGTAACAACCTTATCTAGAGTACAATTTTATTCTAAGAGAAATGAAAAGAATTTACACTTGCTTAACTCAAAGGTCAGAAAGTGAATTAAGAGCAGCAAGGTAAGAGAATGATAACATTTTAACTATGTCAAAAGCAAGAACAGAGATGTTTCTCATCTTTACAGCAGATAGTATAACAAGTGGTGAGTATTTAAACTCAAGGAAAAAAGCTTTTCCAATGACAATGGTGTTACTACCAGTGAAGACGTAGACTCTGCAGTCTTCTAGCTTTTCTGGAAGACTTTAAAAGGAGGTTAAAATGTATCATAAATCATCCAGGGAGAGTTTTTGTATTGGCTTTGTGATCTGTACATGTCCGCACAAGGTATTCAGTAAAAGTTGAGTATGCAGAAGTAAAGCACATTGCTGTCAAAAATAGTTTAATGCAAAGCACAGGTATACTTCTAACTTGTAAAAAAGTTCAAAAAAATTATTTTGAGCAGAAATTATTTATGTTAATAGAAGTATGAGTGTTGCCCTGCTAATGAGAATCTTAAAATCAATATAACACTAATTTACCATTTCAATTTCAATTCAATTTTATATATATGCTTGCTTGATCCATTCAAAAGCCTTTACTTTCACTTTAGTAGAACTAAAAAAATAACCAGGCTATTTATCTAAATTAACCATGTTCCTCTCCAAGTTTGATATAGAAATGTGAAGCATTTAAGACTGTTTTCATAGCTGTAAGAACAAAACCTACATGTCAGGTATACTAGACTTTTCCAAGTACTTTGGTTCTGCTCTTTGTATGAGGTAATTGCACCCTGTTAGATCTTAGAACTTAATCATTCAGACTAATTTTACTTAAGACCCTCTTTTATTGATCTATTGTACAGCTGAAATGCCATTTCACCTTCTGGTATATGCATTACTTGTATTAAATTACTGACTAGCTCATTTTCATCTACTTTAAAGATTACTTTGTGGAAAAGTGACACTAGACAGCAAAGGTATTGACTTTTAAGTAAATAAATTACATGCAGCCTCCTTTGCTACTGTTAAATGCCCAAACTTGCAGTTACACTTCTGCTATTTGATAGCTGTTACTAGTCAGTAACAGATACATTTCTCTATACAGCTGTTCTAATCACTTTTAATTCTGGTGTTTTGTAATTGGAAAATGTCCTTTGATTAAGGAAATTAAATTTTATAAAATGCCATCTTTCTGCAAACACTGATTTGATTTACTGGTATTGTGTTGGAGAACTGTAACCATTGTTTAGCAATACCTGCACATCATCAAACCCATGAATGCTTCAGTGAAAGACAAAGCACTTCAGTTATTGGAAACTGCATTTCATCTACAAGCTGTAAACATAGAGGCCAGCTGTCTGAGAAGAATCATAGTTTAGTGGCATTTAACACAAATAAGATATAAATCTTATCACATCAATGTTTTCTATTCTTTTCCACTTCCAATCAGAAGGACTCAGTTTGAACCTCTAGAAAACATACAAGATCTCTGATAAATTTTCTTACTTTTTCATGCTAAAGTATAGATCATGCAGGCAACTCGCAGGCAACTCACATCCAACAGAGCTCCCATGAATTCTGTATTTCAGTATAATATTGATGATGTGTTGTCTATCACTTTTTTATCTGGTGATATAGAGGTTTCCATGATGAATCAGTTGTTCTGATCAGTAGGAAAACAGCAGACCTCTCATCAACCCTCAAGAGTAAAAAGAAAAATTGCCACCACTAGGTATTCATCAGGAGCCTGTTTCACATTTCCTTGTAACAATGGCTGTCAAGAAAGAAGTGGGAACAGCCCTTTGCAGAATCATCTTGCTGTATCTAACTAAAGAGACTGAAGAACTGTACTGAAAGGTTATTTCTGAGAAAGTGTATTAAAAAACCTTAACAGAAATAGGCTGAAAAAATATTTTCACTGCAGAGGCTTGGCTATACAAGATGCCTAGGCTAAATAATGAACTCTGGAGAGGCTAGATTAACACATTTACAGCAAACATACTTCCCATAAAAACAATAATTTTTGAAACTTGTGTAATTTTAGGGAAGATAACAAAAAAAAAGTGCAGATTGGATCTATACACTACAAGCAGGCTGGAAAACATCAAACTGTGTTACACAGGGAAACAGTTAATAAATACCCCTGTGCATAGTTGCTTCTTTAAGGCATTGCAGTCTTTTGAGTATTTTTTTTTTAAACCATACTGCTGTGTGCTCCTGTGATCAGCTCAATTTATGAAAAAAAAAAAAGGCTGCAGTGAGAAAAAGTTTCTATAAGCTGCTACAGAGAAGGTTAGCAAAAGCTCATGCATTTCCCAGTTGACTTAACCAACTTCTATGTGAATATGAACTAGTGCCAGACTTTCTTGAAGTTTCGAAGAACATTAAAGACCTCATTTACTTTCTACAGATTTTCTGGAGATGCATCCCTGTACTAGTATATTACTTAACACATTGAAAAAACTGCTTTCCAAACTTTTACTAAGCACACAATTTTTAAGCTAAAGTATTACAGTCTTTACGTCAATAGAATTCTTAATGCAATCCTGTTGCTAGGATGTTTGTTTACAGCAGATGAAGTAATTCTCATGCATTTTTTCTGAGGATCCCCTGTTTTTTCATTGACTAAATAGTTCTGTCTAACCTCCTCGCCCTTTATGTGTGGGCAGTGCTTCCTCTCTTTGGATAGTGTGCAGTACTTCAATGCCAGAATCAGTTCTTGCCAGCACCAAGAGCATTTCTCTGATGTCCTGTTTATACTGCAAGCAAAAATAATTACATCTCTTATCTTCTGAAAACTAGGCACTGAAATGGAAGCAACCCAATAAACTTTAATGAGACTTCTTTCTACAAAGAAGTTTAGACTCCTGTGACATTACAGGAAATTCAAAACAGCTTTCTCAATGCTTAATTAAAATGTGTAATATGGGTTATTTTTTAAAAATAAAGAGGACAGCTTCTCTTCTTTTAAGTGTCAATTGCTGTGGAAATTTTACTTTCTTACCAAGACAAAGAAAAGCATGTTAGGTTTCACAGTGAAATACTGCTATATCTTAAGTATCACTAAGGAATAATGAATTAGATAAAATATTGAAGAGTGAAAATGTCTTCACTTATTTATTCAGAAATCTCAATTTTGCTGGTTAACTTATTCATGTTATTTGCACAATAGGGACATTAAGTTATATAATCAAACACTAGTATAACTGAACACTTCAACACAAGGATTTGCTTCACTTCTGATGGCACTAAGAACAACAATCACACTCAAAATGCTGTTAAAGCAACTTCTAGGAAAGCATCCTCACTAGCCTATCCTACACAGTACATGCTGGCAAATAAGGTAGTAGAGGGAAATTCTAAATCTCGTGTCAACTTATTCTTTTTTTTTTAATTATTTTATGAAGTTAGTTATTCATTAGAACATGAACCAGAACCCAGCTGAAAATTGCCAGGCTCAGATAAGAAGAAATAATTTCTACATAATAAATTATTACATAATTATTTACACAAAACCCAATATTATTAGAAAGAACAAAATTGCTTGAGAATGTTTCATGTCTGGATGTTAAAACATTTAGTAGTGGAGACCCCAGTTCAAGAGATCTAGATTGGACAGTATAAAAACCTAGGTTTTTTTGCTTTGTCCCTTACCTGTAGTGACCAGCATAGGCATTAAGAATTTTTGCAGGCAGGAGAGTGTGAATGTAATAAAAATGATCTGTCACAGTCAAAAATTGACATTTGGGAGGTTCATGCTGGAGTTAAGAAACTTCCTTCAAGAGGGTGATGAAACACTGCAGTATATTACCCAAAGACAATGCACAGTCTCCATCCTTGAAATTCTCAAGACTTTGCTGGACAGAAAGATCAATTTCAAACAGCATGTTCAATATTTGTTTATTCTTTGGCTGTCTGATCTTTATATGGCTTCATTCTTCATGAAGAAGGTGAGAGAAGATCCTAACTAAAATTGGTTTAAAATGTGTATTTCAAAGATTATCTCTGCCCAGACGGAGCTCTAAAGTGACTCCTGCTGTAGGACCACTTTTGTGGAGGAAAAGCATGATAGTTGTAAGGGTATTGTTTTCCCAGTTTACATTTCCTCAGTAATTATCACTAAAAACCTAGGTAGAGTAGCTTGGTTTTTAGACATACATCATGTTGCAGAAGTCCAGGTCCTGTTGAGGTGAAACCTCAGACAGGAGTAGGAGAAAAGAGACTTCTGACATTTTAGGGAGAGAAACAGATGGAGTTTAAACTCGGTTAAGCCAATCTTCCTTCCTGAAATCAAGCTCCAGTTTTCTCATGTCTGTAGGCAGTATAACCAAGGATAAAGAACTCTAATTATTGGATAAAATCATGATACTGAGGAGGGCTTTATCACACGTCCAAGTTTTTAACAATCATGCGGTGTTACAGAGTACACATTTTTAAACTTCACAAAACCCTCACCAAAACCCACAAGCAATCTCCATCCACCTGCCCTCTGCCCCCCAACAAATAAACCCAAAACCTAAACCAAAGCCACAAACAAGCTTCCAAACAAAACAGCTCTGAGACACAGGTAAGTAATTATCTCATGAAATATATTAAAACCAATGGCCGCATGACAGAAGAATGGACTAAAATTTTGCTACCATGCTTCAAAAACACTGAAAAGTGTTCTTCCTGACTCTTGATACTGCAGAAGTTACTGCATTTCCCATGAATAACAACCAAGTATAAATACTTTCACTTTGATATTCATAGACTGATATCAAAATACTGCAACATTCCCCAAGTTTCCTGTTTCCCATGACTTCCATCTCAAATCTTTCTTAGTGACCTTTGAAAAGGTCAATTTTTTTTTTTCTCTCCTAGTTTCTGTGAAAGGAATGTAGCCAAAACCAGAATTAAGACCAATATTTGGAGATTATTTTGTTGTTCTTCCTCCCCCCCCCACCTTTTTATTCCCATGCTTATTTGAGAATTTTCTTATGTTCATATCCTGATGCACTCATAAAATAACTTAAAAATGTTCATTTCACAGTTATTCTGAGGGCTGTGGGAGTCAACTGAATGAAACTATAGAAGATTAACACAGAATATTAAATCCTTAAATTTAGTTATAATGTATTAAATGATGCGTTAAAACTAACCTTAACTAGCAAACCAGTATTTATCTAGTATGCTGTAGCAATATTTCATATAGTAGTAAGATACGAAGAAAAAAATTTACACAGTGTGCAAACAATGCAAAGAATGACAGAGTTGTAACAAATGGTGGTATGTTTTAGTTTTTTTGATCGTGGTGGATTTTTGTTTAGCTTTTTTTTTTTGTGGTGTGTGTTTAAAAAAACACCAGCAAAACAGAAAAGAAAACAAACAAACAAAAAAACGAAAACAAACAAACAAAACAACCAAACAACTAAAGCACACACTATGGATCTTATCTAAGATAAAACATGTAAAGAAGTAGACCAGAAAAAGAACCATGGATCACAGAGTAACTGAACTGGGTTGATTAGTATCATGACTGTAGTGAAAGTAAAACTTTTCAGAAGTATGACTTGCTGGCATGACACACTGCAGAAAAACCTCATCTTCCGAGTTTATCTACCTCTTGGAAATTGCCTAAATGACTTGCATGAGCAGCTAGCAGTTTGGATTAATAGCTGCTTACAAGTAACTCTCAGTGGAGATGACACTGGCCTTAGAAGTATATTTATAAAACTAGACTAAGTAGAAGGTGCACTATCATCAAGTTCAGTATGAGAAAGTTGTTGATACAGTGGAGGAGAGCAGAGCTTCTGCTTAGAGGGACACAGGCATACTGAAGTACCTGACCAAAAGAAACATCAAAGACAAATGAGAAGACTGTCCCCTGACACTTATGAAGAGTTGTTCTCTAGAACTGCTAATAAATGATGGAAAGTGGCTTGGTGAGCACTTCCACCAACTCTCTCAGTACCAGATCCTAGAAAAGAAATGGCTAAGGAGGAACTGTTTATCTAAGAGGAAAGATAGAGAGGATATTGCAAGGCTGCTCGGACAAGTAGAGCAAAAGGTCAAAGTGACAGTCACCAGTAGCAGCAAGAAAAATTATGTTTGATATAAAGAAAGTCAGCTAAATAATGGAAGCAGTTAAGCACTGAAGCAAGGGTCCAGAGAATCTGTGGATTCTCCATCCCTGAAGATTTGCAAGGCAACTGGAAATATGTGATCTACCATTAAAACCAGCCTTTCTTTGAGAAGGAGCTTGTAGCCAATAGCTCCAGAAGTCACTTCCAGTCTCTAATTTCCTAGATTCCACAGCTATACTTCAGAACTTCTTTACCATCATGTCACAGAGGATATTTATGGCTTCACTGAAGTGGACAAGTTCCCCTCCCCCCTGGTTGATAGTAGAACTGTAGAAGATTCACAAAAAAATGTGTTAGATTTATCACTTTTTTTTTATCAAACATCTGTTTGTTAAACACAAAGTGCAACCTAAATACCATGGCTGTACCCATGAACATTGCTCTTAAGTAAATAGCCTACATTAGATACCCGCCTCCATAAATTGCCACTATGTTTTCAAAACCTGCCTTAACTGGTTTTGCAGAATAGGTTTTCACTACATACTCTCCCATGTACTAGGCTAAAGAGGTAGAATATAAGCCAAACTAACAGGAGTAGGTTGAAGTTTTACAGAAATAGTAACTTAAAGTTTAGCATAGATTAGAGAGAGTTATAAATCACTATACAATTGTTTCTGCAGAACATTCATTATTTCTTAGAAGTATGCCAAGATACTGTTCTTAATGGTATCTGATGTAAGACTGGACAAAAACTATCCTCTTGATAGAAAAGAAAAAGCAAAGTATTTTTAAGATGTAGAATTCACATTGAATTTGAAGTGGGTGTGATAGAACAAGAAATTCCAGTAATTACTTAAAAATAAAGATGATGCTTAAGAAACAGCATCATTTTGGTTGATATGAGCAGCTCATTTCCAACAGCTTCTTTGATAAAAAAGGAATAACACTGTCTTCACAGGATGTCAGGGGTTAGAAGGGACCCTGGAGAATTTAGAGTCCAACCCTTCTGCCAGAGCAGGACCATATAATCTAGCAGAGGTCACAAAGGAACGCATCCAGGCAGGTTTTGAAAATCTCCAGAGAAGGAGATTCCACAACCTCTCTGGGGAGCCTGTTCCAGTGCTCTGTGACCCTTACAGTAAAGAAGTTCCTCCTCATGTTAAGGTGGAACTTCCTCTGCTCTATCTTACATCCATTTCCCCTTGTCCTATCACAGGGCACAAGTGAGAAGAGGCTGCCCCCTCCTCCCAACACTCAGTCTTCATACATTTATAAACATTTATTAAATCCCCTCTCAGTCTTCTCTTCTCCAGACTAAAGAGCCCTAGGTCTCTCAGCCTTTCTTCATAAGACATGTTCTGCTCCCTTAATCATCCTTGTAGCCCTCCATTGGACTCTCTCAAGTAGATCCTTGTCCCTCTTGAGCTGGGGAGCCCAGAACTGGATACAATATTCTAGGCGAGGTATCACTAGGGCAGAGTAGAGGGGGAACAGAGCCTCCCTTGATCTGCTGGACATACTCCTCCTAATGCACCCCATGATACCATTGGCCTTCCTAGCCACAAGGGCACATTGCTGTCCCATGGAGAACTTGTTGTCCACCAGGACTTCCAGGGTCCTTCTCNATTTAGAGTCCAACCCTTCTGCCAGAGCAGGACCATATAATCTAGCAGAGGTCACAAAGGAACGCATCCAGGCAGGTTTTGAAAATCTCCAGAGAAGGAGATTCCACAACCTCTCTGGGGAGCCTGTTCCAGTGCTCTGTGACCCTTACAGTAAAGAAGTTCCTCCTCATGTTAAGGTGGAACTTCCTCTGCTCTATCTTACATCCATTTCCCCTTGTCCTATCACAGGGCACAAGTGAGAAGAGGCTGCCCCCTCCTCCCAACACTCAGTCTTCATACATTTATAAACATTTATTAAATCCCCTCTCAGTCTTCTCTTCTCCAGACTAAAGAGCCCTAGGTCTCTCAGCCTTTCTTCATAAGACATGTTCTGCTCCCTTAATCATCCTTGTAGCCCTCCATTGGACTCTCTCAAGTAGATCCTTGTCCCTCTTGAGCTGGGGAGCCCAGAACTGGATACAATATTCTAGGCGAGGTATCACTAGGGCAGAGTAGAGGGGGAACAGAGCCTCCCTTGATCTGCTGGACATACTCCTCCTAATGCACCCCATGATACCATTGGCCTTCCTAGCCACAAGGGCACATTGCTGTCCCATGGAGAACTTGTTGTCCACCAGGACTTCCAGGGTCCTTCTCCACAGGGCTGCTTTCCAGCAGATCACCTCCCAGCCTGTACTGGTGTAATTTATTATTCCTTCCCAGATGCAGGACTCTGCACTTATCCCTGTTAAACCTCATTAAGTTCTTCTTTGCCCAGAAAGGAGAGATGATTGAAGAATGATTGAAATAGAGTGTGTACAGAAGTCTTTAAGATGTAAAATACTATTTTGTTAAGCTATTTATCACAACTAGTTACAACACCAAGTTGTCCTTTTAAGGTTTCGACATGAAAGCATTTCAAGGCTAGCATTGGTATAACTATTTTGAAACCAACATACACACAGTAGGAAGAATTTACAATTTACCCTTACAAGAGGAAAATAAAGGACTGGGATGTAGATTATAAGGCTGAAGATCAAGACTTAAAAATTCTTCGCACAAAACATACTCTTACTGGTCAAGACAGAACATCAATGGGTTTTCATAACATTTTCTTTTAAAGCAAACTAATATTCCAGAAAGCAGTTACCTCAATAAGTAGTGAGATACCATACATGTCTGATAAAGATATGTGACAAACTATCACCTCTCTCTCTTATTTTGAAGGAGGGGAAAAACCAGAAGTTTATAATACATTTAGGTTCAATCTCAAAGCTTTCTATTTATTTTTGAAATTACTTATCAGCTTAGCATTTCTGAAAAAAAAACTAGAAAAAACACACCAAACAATGGGAGGGGAAGAATATACCCTTAAAGAGAAAAGTTACGTAATGAAAGCTTGCATCTCAAACAACAAGAATTATATTAAAGACAATAAAAGAATGCTCAGTTTATTTCCCCCATTCTCCCCTCCACTCCCACTTCCTTGTAGTTTTAAAAAACTGTCCTGGGCCCTTTTTCTCAAATAGGGTCGATCTGACATCAGTGTTACTTTTTGATGCTAAAACAAACATACAATGAAGAAAAAAATTTTAATCACAAGTGTTTTGCTTTTATACTTCCTATCTTTTTTCAAGCAAAGTATCAAAGTAGCTACTTGCATTGAGGCTTTGACCTTGGGTGGGTGTGTTTTTTTCTATGTTTGTCTGTTTTTAAGTATAGAAGTCCTGAAGTCTCACAATTATGGGATCCCAGCACTATAGGGAAATTAACAGACAGAAGTTCAAACCATTGATCTCCATAAATCCACTGACAGGGAAGCTGTGTCGAGAGGCTGAAGAGAGGCTCTGGGCCTCCATGTGGAAATATATAAAAGATCTGAAAGATGCAGGAAAATTTGATCCAGTGCCAGAGCTGCAAAGTGCTTATAGGACAGAACATGCAGTAGCACCTTGAAGAAAGGAAACATATGATAAGAAACCAGGCTTAGGGCTAGACATAGTAGGACTGGTGTTTCCTCCTCCTCCCTTTGCACGTCCCTCTCTTTCTCCTAATTATTTATTGACCCCAGAATTTGGTTATTTCACAACAGTGCAGAGAAGAGTTATTATATTTATTTTTAGAAAGGTACGGTTTAAGGTGCTAAGTGGTGAATTCTGCAGAAGAAACCAAGATAAAGAATATAAGTGGATGTATAGAAAGAAAAGAAGACTTTTTTTATTTAATGACAAGGACTGTAATAAGTTTTGTTGCACGTGTACACGGCCTGCATATTCTAATTTTAAACCACTTACAGATTTATGTTGCAAATGAACATCTGGATTTTGTCCATTCAGCCATATTGTTACTTGCTCTGCTATTTATTCCAAATTTATTTCCACATGACTCTGTACAGTGCTTCCTCTTCCCAAGGGAAGGTTCCTACCAGATGGTATTTACACATCCAGCTCATGCCTAGATTTCAGTAGTTTTTCTACAACTCAATTTTCAAGTGTCAGAAAAAGTTTAAACATATCAACACACAGGTGATATCCTGTGTTACAGGATTCTGGAACAGAAGGGGAAATATGAAGTTATTATTCAGTTTTCATGTAAGAAAAATACACTACAATTACATGCTGGAGTGAAAAGAATTTTTCAGTGTTTCATAAGTCCCTTGTGATAACTCTTTCAGGTCTTTTCAGATTCTATCTAAAGACATTGTATTCTAGCAGTTCTTTCTAGAAAACATCTTGCAACCTAATCAGAAAATACTTTTTGTGAACCCAAAACTAAGGAGATCATCAAGCACGTGATGTTTCTTTTGAGACAAACACTTTGCCATGTAAGCTAAAGAATCCGTATTTCTCTAAATCTTTAGAAAACTCACAACAAACTAGTAAAATATCAATTAATGCTGTTAACATGTCTTAAAGTTTGGCTCCTTGGCAGCAATATTTAAAGGTAAATATTTTTTAAGATGGCTGTTCTGAAACTTTCCAAGTATACAGCTACAGCAAAGATGTAACACTGGAAAAGGAAAGCAACTTGCTCAGAAGAAAAATGAAAAAAAGCATTTTCAGCAGTAATTTTTGAGAAGACTCAGCTGTTAGTATTTGTTGTTTTTTTTTTTAATTAGTCTTAAACCTTGTTATATCCATCCTGCCAAATATCTATCTTGCATCACTTTTATTTGGCAATTCAAGGATATAAATTTATAGTGACATTGGGTATTAAAAACATGCATATTGGAGTGCATCTTAATAAGGATGAGTTCTCCAGGTCTTCATAGACCAGAATACTCCCACATAAAAAGTTTTCTACTTTATCTTGATGTTAGCACTTCTTTCATCCAATCAGTTTCTCTCTCAAGTGTCAGTCTTGGAAGATACAAGAAATAGCTCATTGTTTTACTCATATCTGTTAAATTCCATCTGGATAGCGTTTTCCAGCAGAGTTTTAAATATATATCTACCAGTTTGTTATTAGAAGGTAGTCAAGCATTAACTGCTTCACTCTACAAGCCGTAACAACAAACACACACACTGTGAAAGGCTCCAGTAGCACACACACACACACACATATATATATGTGCTGAGATATTAAAATATCCTCTTAAAATGTTTAGATATGTTTTAAGAACAAAACCAAGTTTACTTTATCCTTATGCCCAGTCATATCATGGCTCCTTATCTGCATTTCCATAGAACAGCTTAAATCCTCCAGTCCAGTGTGTAACGGAAAACAAAAATGATACCCAGTGTTTAGGCAGGACTCTGCAATCACTATTTGTTATGTTAGGATGTGAAGAGCATTTCCAAGACACCCACTGACACCTTACAGATAAGAATAACTGAAGCAAATGGTAGATGTTACCTTACACTAGAGCTCACAGAAATCGGTCCTGTCGTACATATTGTAGGAGTAGCATTACTTTCAATCACACAGTAGTCATTTTTACATATTCCCCTTTTAAAGCTTTCATCTACAGCTATTGAAAACAGTCACCACTGCAAAATCTGTGTCAGCTTGGCATCTCTCATACATTAACGTTAGCAATGCACAAAATGTTCTGATCTTGTTAATCTCTTGATATGGGGTAGGCAGGTTTGTTATTTGAACACCAACCTAACCATCTTTTGCCATCCAACTACCACCAGTGACATTGAACCAACATCAGCAATTCTTCAAGTGATAAATAACAGGCAAGCAAGCAATTAGTACTGTTATGACAAATTCTTTTGGAAAAAAATACATATTTAAATAATCCCTCAAATTATTAAAGTGAGTTCTCCTTAGCATCTGCCCTACCCCTTCAAGCTGCCTTTTTTTTTCTGGTCAATGCTGTAGAACACTTAGTGGAAATCAAAGCAGAGATGTGATTTTTCCTTTCAAGCACTGTACTGAAGTACCATGGTTACTGGGCAAGAAAGTCCTCCTTCATATAGTCACTTTATTCTTTCATTCCATTAGTAGTACTTTCACAGGAAGACAAAAGCTGCTAATTGCATATGTAACCATGACACACCTCCCTACCCTTAAGTACTGGTTTACCTGCAGTTTCCACTGTCTAAAGATGAAGTTAAAATGGAAATGGTTATAACTAAAGTAAAAATACAAGGGTTTATTTTCCATCTACACCAGAAACAAGAGAAGCAACTCTTATCATAGTATTTAGAGAGATGATAAAAGACAAAGTCATGAAGGACTTCAAAATGGATTTTTTTCCTTCTAACAATGCAGTATTTGTTTCTTGCCTTTCACTTGACATCCCTTCATACTGTTGTGCTCTGCCGAACAATAGAAGCAGTTGTAGGAATTAAATGAGTCACAAACACCACATGACTTAGGGCATGTAAGTCAGAACTGACTGTACCACTGTGTCTCAGCTGCCAAAGGATGTAACAAAATCATGTTTGTTTACTGCCTGAATTCAAAATTTTGCTGTTGATATGAACATACTTTTCCCTTTTAAAGTAAGACATTATGTAGCATTCAAAGTTCCTCATAAATTATCAGCCCTAACTTGCTGTTTTGTTAGCACTAGTGCTTTAATGATACAATATATCCTAATATGCACGTTACAAATTTCCCTCCTAGAGCAGCTGAAACCAGGACAAGGTAAGATTAGTGCCTCCATGTAAAACCAGCTTGGCTGTTATGGCAACACAGTTTTGTGGTTCAAGGTATATTAATCTTAGAACTGCATTTGTTTTTGACAGAACTCTGATTATTATGTACCTAGACTTCCAATTTTTTATTGCATTTCCTTACTTCCCAACCTTCCTACTCTTTCAGTAAGTTACCCTGGAAATAAAAGTTGTAACTAAAATGGAGTACTTTTTCTCATCTATTGTGGTTAAAAGGTCAACTGTCATTTTCCAAATATCTATAGGTTCATTCCCCTTAAGTGTCAGAGCATATCAAAAAGAAAATCAGGGATACAAAAGCACAAATTGAAGTTAAACTGGCCACTTCTGTTAGGGATAACAAAAAAGTCCTATAAATACATTAATAACAAAAGGAGGGGCAAAGAAAACCTCCATTCTTTGATGGACTCTGAGGGAAACATAGTTAATAGAGATGAGGTGAAGGCTGAGGTACTTAACACCTACTTTGCCTCAGTTTTTACCAGTAAGACAGATGGCCCTCAAGGCAACTGGCCTCTGGAGCTGGTAGACAGAGATAGGAAACCAAATAGCCCCCTTGTATTCCAGGAGGAAATAGTGACTTACTGAGTCATCTGGATCCTCACAAGTCTATGGGACCAGAGGGGATCCATCCTAGGGTAGTGAGGGAACTGGCAGAAGAGCTTGCCAAGCTGCTCTCTGTCATCTTCCAACAGTCCTGGCTTACTGGGGACGTCCCATATGATTGGAAGTTGGCAAATATCACCCCAATCCATAAAAAAGGCTGCAAGGCTGACCC
>VWZY01004181.1:114764-158591 GCA_013399075.1 Chloroceryle aenea
GGTCCAGAGAAGTGCAACCAGGGTGGTGAATAGACTTCAGCACAAGTCCTATGAAGAGAGGCTGAGGGAGCTGGGGTTGTTTAGTCTGGAGAAGAGAAGGCTTAGAGGTGACCTCATCACTCTCTTCAACCACCTGAAGGGAAGTTATAGCCAGGTGGGGGTTGGTCTCTTCTCCCAGGCAACCAACAACAGGACAAGGGGACATGGCCTCTGCCAGGGGAAGTTTAGGTTAGATGTTAGGAAGAGTCTTTACAGAGACATTGGAACAGCCTGCCCAGAGAGGTGGTGGATTCACCATCCCTGGAGGTTTTTAAAAAGAGATTGGACATGGCCCATGGATCAGGGGTTGGACTTGATTATCTTGGAGGTCTTTTCCAACCCAATCTATTCTATGATTCTAAATATGCTTATTACACACTGTCCATTATACAGTGGCAGCCCAAGGCATTCCCACTCATACTAGGTACTGGATCAGAAAGAGCAACAAAAATCAAACAAAAAAATGTTTATTTAATTACTAAATTGGAAACTAAGTGCTCTAGATTAGGAAAATGGAAGAAAGTAGTTTGAATAGAAATTAAATATCAAAAGGGAAATTTGTTGCCAGTCAAGCCATGCCTATATGGCATAGAAATCTTTGAGAGAAAAGTTAATAAACTATGAGCAACAGTGTTCACAACTGTTTCTCCCTGATTATTAAAATTTTAAATTCTTGAAATCTTTCTGAGATCTAAGAAGATGAGGATGAGTGCTGTTAAAAGATATTCAACAATGCAGGTATTCTTTCTTCCTCAAATAATTCTACCACAGCAGTTCTCTGTCAAAGTGGCAGAGCATGGATGATTCCAGACTAAACTTTTTCAGAGCATCTTTGTCAGTCAAGATTTAGCTGAATTTGAAGTGATATTTGTACATTTATTTCCCTGCTCTAGTAAAAGAGGAGATAGTTGTGTTGAAAAGGTATTCTTGTGAAGTTGTGCAGAAGATGTCTGTAAATCATGTGTCATCATTGTCATTTTATGCTGACAATAGCATAAATCACCATTCCTGTTGCCCTCTTGTCCTCACATTAAACTTCTAACTTCGTAGCCAAAATAAACCAGTTTTTGAAGCTATTGGAAGTTTCAAGACTCATATTTTACCACCAAATAATACAGAAAAGAATTTGCAATTTGGGCAAACACACAACTGAATGCCTTTCAGTAAAAGCTGCACAAATTCTAATAGCAAAGAGATAACCTTCTAAGCTCCAGTAACTAGTTACATGCATGCTCTTTGCAACCTCTTGCTGTTAAATACAGTGGTAGGACACTAAGGTAACATGTCAGATTTTGCAGGCTGAGTGATCTAGGAGCATTCCGAGGGAGTTATGACAGCTCAGCTGTCAGGCACTTACTAAGCTGCGTTAAAGTACTTCTGTAACACAGCGTAACCATATCCAAGAGGTCAGAAAGAACACAGTTCTCTATGACATTGATTATTTCAATCAACATTTTTCATATTATCTACCGGGTATGCAGATCTTTTTACAAATAAGAAATATTTAGACTTACTACTACAAACCTTACCCTTAGGAAACTGCACAAAGAACTACATGACAAAAACAAGGCAGCTGGTGAGTTAATTATATAAATATGTACAGTCTGAGGCATCAATAAAAATAATTTTTTCTACTGAAGACTATTTTGACATCACTTTCAGTAAATACAGATATAAACATATGACTTGACTGTATAAGAAGGAAACAAATACTTCCAACATGTTCTTGTATTGGTCCTTATAGAACTTATAGTTGAGACTCATTGCAGAAAAACTTCTTTTTCAAAATAGCATTTTGATCACTCTGAAAAAGAAGCCTCAAAAATAAAATAACAACTATTTACTTTGGCAAATCACACCAACTTAAATCAGACATTCTGATAAAGTGATATTATGTACATCTTATTCTATTAAAACCCTGAAAAACAAAAAATAACAGGAGAGACAGTATTTCTTGACTGACAAGAGTATAATCATTCAAAAATACAGAGGTGGCCAGAAAAAAAAAAAAGGAAATAAAGAAAATAACACAGAAAGTTCAAAACTCTAGGTTATATTTCTTTAATGAAGGCTCAAGGCTTGTATTGAATTACTTGATGGAGTGTTTAAGAGTGAAAGCTTAAAAAAAATATAAAAATCACCTGGGAGCTATTAGGCCTTTGCTCCCCTCCCTGGTTTCTCTTCACAGCTTTCCCCTCTCAGTAAGATAAGATTAATTAAACAGGCTAAATTCTAAGAGCATATTTGTTTACAAGCACTGTTATTTAAGAAAGAGATACTCAAATTTTCTTCAGAAGTAGAAATGCTTTAGGCACTGATTCATATTTGGTTTAATGCTTAAGCATTTGCTCCAACAGTACTCCGATGACAAGTCACTTCAACTATATTTAAAGTGTAAGAAATAGCAGAACATGTGTGGCAGCATCAATTTTTTCCCCCCTTTCAGAAGGGAGACATATACTATTGCTTTGGCAAGGAGCAGGGATAGGGATGTTTCATATCACAGGATGAAACAGTAACAGCTCTTGACCCTTCACAGGGTGGGCAGGGGTGGAAGAACGAACAAGAAACACCTTTCCTCCCCTCCTAAACAGATTTACCTGTTCCCACCTTTCTTATATTTTGCAGATCTCTTCACAGTAACTCGAGTATTGTTACTGGCGTGGAAGACTTTCAATAGCTGAATTAACGATGCTGTTCAGAGCCTCGAAGAAAGCAGAACAGTGACATCGAGTGGCAAGATTCCTGCAATACACTTCTGAAAGTCGATGTTAGAAACTTCTTCAGCAGCCCATTTTTAAGGGCTGTGAAACTTCTTAAAATTCTTAACTCTAACCTACTAACATTTAAAGCCAGATGCATCAAGTGGAAACACTACTTTTTATCTTATTTGTCCTTGAATCTTCAATGTTTTGTTGGAAAGTATTCTTAAAAGAATTTAAGAAAAGCAACAAACCAATGACCCACATAACCACAGTTCGCAATAGAAACAGGCTTAACAAACATCTTAAAAAAACCCCAATACTAGAATCTAACCATTTTTTGAAGCATTTATAAAAACTTTCTGAACACATAACATCTCTAAATTGTAGTAGAATCATGTAAATGGTAAAAAAAGTATTTGTAAGCCACTTGTATGTGCTACCAAATTCTCCTTCCCTCTTTGGAAGCTACCAATGAGTTGAAGTTCAGAAGATTTAATTATTCTATTTAAATTTCTGTCTCAGTGCTGGAGAAGAATTGACTTTGAGTGACATTAATAAAACTCTGATCTTAAAACACAAATACACACTGAGCTATTTTACAAAGACTGTCCTGTTCTTCAAATACTTTTCTATAAAATGAGATACAGGTTTACTACTTTTAGTGTGGATTTTTTTGTGTGTGTGGCTTTGGTTTGTCCTAGAAAATACTCCATTAAAAAAAAAACCAAAACCATAACTGTTTTTAGTTTTCTGTCAGATACATAACCAGTGTAACTAGAGCCATATTTACAACTTGAAATCTCCTAGGACATTATAATATTCAGATAATACCAAGGTGGGTAGCTAGTAACAGAAGAAAGATGGCTTGTACTTCCCAAGACTGCAGCATCATACTGTGCCAAAGGAATGATCATGCATGGAGGACTTATATTGTTTGATAGCACAGGGGATGAAAGGGATTTATTCACTAAGTTCACAAGACCTGGGCAAGTTATGTTCTGGATAGTTCACAGCATGCACACAGCTGGACTTTGAGACTGAGAAAACCACATTTGCTAGAGAGGAATAATCTTCCCTCTGCCCCCCAGTATCTCCACACTTATTAGCTGCAAACTCTAAAATTTAATCTGTGCTTTCTGGAGGGCATGTACACAAGCCCCTTCAAGGGAAAAAAAAAAAAAAAGCCTTAAAGTATAAGTTGTACTTCACTGATATCTTTCTGAATGGCAACTGGGACATCTCAGAAAAGTGAAAGGTGAAACAGATTAATGAGAACTTATTAGGAGACACATGACATGTCTCTGGCTTCACACTGGAAAGATTATTTCATTCATTTCATTATAGGATAATACGCATTTGCTCTTTGTCAGTATAATGCAAGGTCAAGAATTACCTTTAGAGAATTCATATACAAGATGTAATAAACAGAATATTCCCATGTCCCAAACAGCTATATTGTGTGTATATATAATATAGTTATTTCTTCCCTGCAGTGGTATTTTTTCCTAAAAATGAGAAAGCCATTTATTGCATAGTCACCTATGTTTCTCACATCCCTACAATTTTCCGTGGGAATGCTACTTAGCACTTTCTTCCCATAACTTGCTGATGAGCAACAAGGGTTCCTAAGTCTGAGATGACAACAAGCTTAATTACCTAATTATTCTGTCACAATAATCAGAATATAGACAAAGAAAAGAATCTGACTTCATCCTGCTTCTCCTAGGTTTCTGTAAACCACAAAACACAGCTTAGAAAAAACGAAACCAATTCATGAAAAACAGCCTGTATTTCATTTTCTCTTGTCATATCATTTAGCCATGCTAGGTCACTTCCAAGACAGATACCACATGCAGAGGGACAACGTTCATGTTCAGAAATTAAGAGAAAAGTGTTTTTAACAACCTGTTGCTAAAATGAACTCAAAGTAATATTAATTGCTTCTGAACTCCAGAGCTATTTGTCTTTTACACAAATAATACATTTTGCATGTAAATCCTTTGGCTTTCAAATTAATGTCTACTTGAAAATAAACATTAAGTGCTCCTGTTAGCAACATTGTTTTAAAAATAGTGGTTAAACATATTTGTTTGCACAATATTT
This sequence comes from Chloroceryle aenea, assembly GCA_013399075.1. Lineage (NCBI taxonomy): Eukaryota > Metazoa > Chordata > Aves > Coraciiformes > Cerylidae > Chloroceryle > Chloroceryle aenea. The sequence continues at coordinate 119,612 of VWZY01004181.1, forward strand.
CTGATCAACTATTAAAAGAAGCTGGCAATTCTGACAAGTTATGATATGAGCTAGACTTGCTCTTTATGCAAGAAGTCTGAGCAGCCTTGGATAAATTAAATTATATCTTCAAACAAGAGATGAAAATCATGGAAGTCTATCATTTTTCATAGAATCTTTTCCAAATAACAAATTTTAAAGCTTCCAGGGTACCAGTTCTTCACAAAAGTAAACTGTTTTGGTTTTCCCTATTTCTTCTCAAGGATTTCAGTGCCTAAAAGTATAATTTATTTATTTCCAAAATCCATACCATAAAACCTCCAAGTATTTTGTTATTAAGAAATCAGCATCACAAGCTTTGTGCACAGGATAGGACAATCATTTTACACTGACCTATTTGGTCTATTAGTTTTTGCAAGGCAGATACCTAATGTTAGTCATGCCATATGGGCCAGCTGTTTCCTATCTGTATTCCAATCTGAAGCCTTGCATATGCATAGCAAGACTTGTGCATACTACACATACAGTGTTCTATTTTGTCCCAGACTTCATCCTTCTTGGAACATTTCTCACAGCAGCCTACACAGTGGGAAGCCATCTGGAAGCAACCAGAGTTAAGTTTGACCTCTCAGCCCCTTACAGATTTCTCATGACTTTTCTGCTATACTAATTTTGTTGTTGTTCCTGTTCCTTTACACAAACTAGCAACACTTTTGGATAACTGTCAACAATACAGCACCAGAACATGGATCACTGGTAGTGATTAATAAAATGATGATAGAAACATATCCAATATCTTACCTTAATAATAGCATTTATCAAGTAACTTTCCCGATTTCTAACAATGGTCAGAAGGAATATAGAGAGGTGGAAAAGGACTAGATGTAGATCAGGACCTCAGCAGCTTTTAGTATGTCAAATCCAAAGCTCAACCAGAATTCAGCCCCAAACTACAGGCATTAATATTCATTGTTGATGGACACAACTCCAGGAAAAGAGCTGTTTTGCACATGGAGTATCTTATTTCTGTTATAGGACAGCAGTATTATTTTGAATTTCGTTCATTTACATTAAGACCAATACATCGTTCTCAAAAACTAGGAAGACTGATCTTGCAAATAAAAAAGCCCAAACCCCTAAGCATCTCCAATATGTAGTCAGCTTTTTGTTTTCTTCTATCCTTTTACTAAGTTAAAAATATGAAGAGACTACGGAGTACAGGGATTGTATAACGTGAGTTTATAATCTTTCAGGCACTTGTCACACATTTTTGGTGAATTGTTTCCTAATTTTTAGGATTAGTGTTCTCCAACAGGAGTTGCTTCTGTCTACTCCGATTATTTATATCCCATTATTACAGCAGGAATTTATGTTATTGGATGCTGCTTCCCACCTCAACTGCACCCATTTTTTCTGGCTTCATCTCCTTTATGGCTGCCAAAAATTGGGTGCTGTTTTAGCCAAGTATTTACTGCTTACTACCTAGTTGAGTGGCAGTTTGAGAATGAAAGAGAAAAAACCTTCAATATATGTTTCTCCACAACACACCACCAAGCAGTGTATTTAAAGTCCCTTAAATTTCTTACAGGCTGATAATTTTCAGTAATAAAAATTTGCATTCCCTACTATTTGGTACGTAGTGGAATCAGATGAATACCACCTTACCCATTAAAGTTCAATTTTAGTTTGTTCTTGCCTTAGCATCATCTAGAAGATTGGTAACTAAGAGGTACCATAAAAGGAATCATCCACACAGCAGAACTCCTAATCTTATTGCTGAAAGAATGGGAAATGCATTTAAACACACAGTCCTCTGAAGGTACAAGTTCATAACGTAGGCTCATTATTTCACTATCTCTGCACGTTTATAAAATCAAGAAGTGTCTCAACAGCCTCCAAAATAATTATTGCAAAATTAAAACACAAACAATAAGTTGCAGTTGTTTTAACACCTAGCACATATAGATTTGTGGAAAGAAAACTCACCCTAAGGTGCATCTCAGAGTACCTAGATGCCACAAGGCCAAGCACTTCCCTTAGCAGGCACTCTTTAACAATAGTTTTTCTGCATTTTAAACTGGTTGAGCTGTAGCCAGCTTCTGACATTGTGGCTTTTCACATATAGAAAGTCTAATATTTGGGTCTTCAACCTTGGATTTGGAGTTTAACAACTCCATTTCAGTCTTCTCAGAGTCCTCAAAGGGACTTTTTTATAATTTTCTCCAGTAATTAATAAAGTGAAAAATCCAGGTTTGTGTTCAAACTGGGAGGTGCTCTGACAGGCAAGACATATCTTCCCACAGGCCTTACAGTTTCTCTGAACTACATCCAGAAAGTACACCTGCACAGAAATGCCTTTCTATACAACCTTATTACTAATACAAACATTATCACCATTCCTCAGATCTACAGCAACATTATTGGTAATAACAACAACAGCAATAAACAAATAACAAACCCTTTCACCTTACCTCAACACTCCTATCTTCTAAGGGGACTGAAAGCTTTACCGACTCCCAAAGACCTCTATTAATGAATACTCCCACCTGGGTCCCATCTTTAATTGGACCTGGCAGCTCTCCAGGTGCCAGGAGTCACTAAGTGTTTAATTGTTTTGAAGTGTTGTTAATTCTTCCAAGGTCAGGGATGTCCTCATCTTTTTCTCCCAAGGCAAATTTTCGTGTGTGTCTTTCAGCCTGGATAGATGAAAATTTCTGTACAGATTATATATTTGCAAGAGTTTCATAGTATAATCACAGAAACTTAAACTAGCAAGTATTAAGGACCAACTATTTTTCAGAATATAAGGGGGGGGGGAAGTCCCCAATGTTGCAATATTAACTGTATTTAAAAAGAAAAACTAGTTTGTAATCCATATCAATGTGTTCCATAAATTCAAACGTAGTTTAAAATCCAAAACATGAAAATAATAAAAACTGCTTTATGAAACACTTCAAATGGTGGAAATATTCTGCAGAATAAGGTCACATTTATTAAATACCATAAAAATTAATAATTGCAGGTTTTTTATGTGAAATATGTTGATATGTTAATATTTGGGGTTTTTTTTTTGCTTTGGCTATTAGGTAACAACTTCTTTACATTCTGTTTTACACTATGCAATTTTATAGGTGTCAGAAGAGCTATTTTGTTTTGCCTTTTTCTAAATGTGACAAGAATCATGTTATTTTCATTCACTCAGTTTTACACATACTGTTTTCTAGTTCTCAGGTCATTAGATCAGATGTCTATTCTCACTCACAAAAAAGAAAAACATCTGTTCAGTGGGTGGTTTTCTCATTGACAAGTTAGTAAATTCTGTATCTGCGTCTTTCTTCATATAAAAATGAGAATGATTATTCTTTTCTGCTTATTTTGTATGTTTTCTCTATTCATTCTGAATTTTCAGTACTCCATTATTAATGCAATACTTATATGAAGTTTTGGTACCAGACCAAGCTAAATTGTGTGCCTTTTTTTTTTTTTTTTGTAACTTTGTTGAACAATTTCATTAATGGTTAATGTCTCAGTATTAGTTTTGGCGTTATGGTTCATGTACAATCTAGATCCAGTAGAACAAGTAAAATGAAAGCTAGACACTCACCACAGGCATAGTGAAATAACTGAAAGCATTTAATCTGTTCTGTTATTCATCATCATCCACCAGCTTGCCTGGAGTATAATAAATAAGGATGCTGCTTCTTCCATTGATTTTTTTATTTTTTTACTTAACTGCAGCATCTTTCCTCCCATTCCATAGAGCAAAACCAAATAAAAATCCTCCTGCACCTGATCTGACTTATATGAGCCTAGTAGTTCTCAATTTTCTTCAAAGAAACATTCAGAACTTTGTAATGCCTCTCTTTATTTAGGTTAATGTGCTACATCTATATTGTCAGTGCTATCCTGAGCTCCACCATCAACTGTGTTAGCTCTGCTGCTTCACACGAACAGGAATTTGTTCACTAGGGAGACCTTCGTTGTTCTTGTCAAGCACATTTATTACCTTCTGGCATACTGTTTCAGCAAATGTAGCCTGCAATGACAGGGGCTATTAGGTCTGTTCTTAAACTTTGTTGACACAAAAGAATGAAAACCACAACATATTAATCTTTTCACCATACTAGGAAAGACTATAGGACAAAACCAAAAAGAAAACACTAACAAACAAACAAATTATTATCAATGAAGTCTAGACTTCACATTTGGGAATCCTTACTTTATCATTGTTTTTAGGAACTCTGAAGTAAGCCACTCAGCTTGGAACTCTGTCATGTTTGGATCAGGTGATGGGTTTCATCTTGGGACTGGTTGTTCTTCAGAAGACTGTGGGAATAATTTTAGCCAGCTGTCTGCAGCAGCAATTCTGCCTTTTGGGAGAAAAAAAAAAAATCCTTTTTTCTCTTTCTCCTCAGGGAATCATAAAAATTTCCCTGGGCATTTACAACAGATGTTATCAATATTAACAACTCCTATCACCAGAAATAAAGAGAAGTCTACAAATATACACAAGTATCTATGGTACTGCAAACAAAAATCAGTCAAGCATTCTTTTTCATAGAAAAACTTTAAGAAAATATCCTACAGTTAACTTTGCTAAAATTCTTATTTATGGAAAGAATCATAAAACAAATTAAAAAAAAAATAGTAAGATCTTATTTAGGTGTTCCTAAACATTTTAGATTTAATTTTTTGAAAAGTTTGAAGAATCCTGGAATTCTTTCCTAGATTATCTTGAATGCTACTGTCACTCTCTGAAATGCATATGACTTTATGTCACTGTAAGAGCTAAAAATGGCCACACTGCATATGTGATTCACATCTATGTTATGCTTCCTGATATATTTTATCTATATCATTGCATTTCTGATTATGTGTGGAAATTTTATAGCTATCTGACTACTCTCACAGGCACTACCTGTCACACATAACTAAAAGTGAGTATCAAGGAGTTTAGTGGCATTGAGGAGCTGGAGGAACAACTAGGTAAATAAAGCACCCATTTTGTATTTTTTAGCTAATTTCCATTGTCTTTTTGTTCCCTATAATTCTCTCTTCTTCCTGTGAGGAAAAAGAAAAGATGTGAGCTGGGCAGTAAATCCTGCTGAAACAGTTGTTTGTGAGAGAGTACTGTTAGCACTGAGCTATGGCCCTTCTGGTCTCTCCTGGGTGCACTTCATAGGTGGTTACATTTGTTTCTAGGTGAAATTCTGCAGTTCAGCAACTTGAATGTGAGATACCACAAATGTAGCCCCTTTTTGTGATGATCCACATTTACAGGATGTTTGTACCTATCTGCCATCTGTGTTAAGAAGGCTATGATCAGATTACTGATTAAAATCACTCAAAAGAGACCGCTTTTAAATGGAAATACATCTGTTTCTCCTCAAGACAGTTGTTTTTGTACAGGTTTGTTCCCTCACTCTCTCCCAAAGAGTCCTTCCAAGATCTCTGCCTGTTCAATACCTCATTTTCCTTCCACCTAGTCTTGTAAAAAACAAACTGTCTTCCTGGCAGAGAGCCTCCTCTATGTGATATTTCCAGTTTGGGGTCACCTGATGATAACCTATAAACTGATCATTCTTTCTCTTTCCTGAGACTTGTATATTTTAAGCTTGCTTCCCTCCATTTGGGATTCATTTTTAGGAAGGGTGAACCTTGCAAGCTTAGAGAATGCAAAGGCTTGTCCACCCTTCCCAACAAAACGGCACAGTCATTGTAACTGATGCTTTTGAATCTGTTTATCTGTTTTTCCTGCTTATCCATCTTTACTGCCTTTCTCTGGATGTTTGTTTTCCATTAGCTGCTGCCTTTGACTCACATTCTGACAGCCATACTCCTCTGTAGTAAACAGATAAACTGATGGGGAATATGACATTTATAAAAATGGGATCCATAACTACTGCATCCTTCAAACTCTCCTACAAAATTGTTTCTGTAATTACAATGCAAGGATATGCAAGGATTCTCTGCTATTTCTTTCTTTTTTATTAATTTTTTTTTTTACATGGCAATGTATACAATGATGTACTTAATTTTTATGGATGTATCAGTTGTTCCTTCTGCTGCCTTTATTTGTCAAATTCTCCATAGTTTTGTTCTGCACAGAGTTGGAAATATCTTTTTGTTTTCTGCAGCTGCCTGAGGTTTCTGCAGTACTGTTTGTTATTCTACTGAATTTGCTTGTTCTTTCAGGTTGCTATATTTAAGACTGATGAGGCATTCATTCTAAGTCAAAAAGCTTTTAAAAAGTACACCGACTTGTATAGATAAATTAATTGCTACAATTAAATGCTTGTATATGTTTAGGAATGATTGTTGACTTTCCCCTCTAAGCACATTGTCTTTAATCAAAGACTGCAGAGGTGAAAATAATCAATTACTTTGTACCTACTTTTACTAAAAATATCCTCATTTATCAGACAGGTTAGCTGTCTGACTACAAGATAATTTACTGTGTACTCAATAGGTGAGCAGAGAAGAGCCAGAAGCTCACAATGGAAGAACAGGTCTATGGTAATTTCAGATAATGTTACCAGAGATTTTTAAAAAAGTTTATAAAGTAAGAAATTAATAGAATTAAAGTTTGTTTACACTCCTAGATTGATAGCTGCTGTAATTTATAGCAAGCACAGCTATGTCCCTGACTGTGACTGTAGCAGGCTTTTAAATATCAGGATACTTTAATAATACACTGGAAGGTAGATTATTTTAGGAGTTACTCTGTGATGCTGCTGCTAGGTTGTCTGAAACTAGTCTTCAGTACCAGTGGAAAGTACTATCTGCAGATATGGTATAAAAAAAGAAAAAAATTATTGTTAACATAAATTTAACACTTAAGTGAAAAACATAGATATTAATTGCAGCTGTAGTGAAACTGCTGGTGATGTTTCACATATGAGGTTTTTCCCCATGAATAAGATTTCTTAAAATGGTCAGGAGTTTTATAGAGGAGTAAACTCTAAATTTTAAAATGTGCACATTTAACAAAACCAAAAAATAAAAAATAATTCAGAGCTACAATAGAGGACATTTCCTTAAATAATATTATGATTTTATGTTCAAAGCTAAGATAAAATGTGATGATACACCATCTATCTCTGAACAAAAGCTGCATCTGTACCTTCTGAGTGGAAAAAAAAAAAAAAGTTATAGTGACTTTTGAGTAAGCTGACAACTTTTACTGCAACTTTTTTTTTTCTGATGTAGTTTTTTAGGAATTACTTGGAAGCATAATACAACCCTGCTATGTGACATTGCACTAGGGAGATGTAGTTAATGTATGCCATCTTTGCCTACCAGATAAAAAGTATCTCAGGATACATGACAAAGACTACAGTGGAAGGCTGCTGAAAGGAGCTGATACAGTTTTACAGTACACTTGGAAGGAAAGTCCTAGTAACATGCTGCAAAGACTGATGGCTGAAGTAATGAATATTCACTTTGGTCCCAGGACTACCGTTTCTGAAGTGAACATTAGGAAAGAAGACAGATGAAGGAAGAGGACAAAGGTGAAAAAGACAGGAAGAACTGGAACTGTAGATTAGAAAAAGTGTGCTTCTACATGGCACACTCCCATTGGCAAGACAGACAACAAGCAGTCTCTCAGTTACCTGGCACATCTGCACTGCACAGGACAGGAGTATCACTTTAGTTTCTGTGGGACAGCTTTCCTTCAGAGCACACATCTTGGCAAGAGAACTATCCTGCTTTCTGTCCAGACTGTGTCTGTGCAATGCCAATGAGGAGATTTCTGCCCGGTGGGTCACTGCCTGCAATGTTAGTTTCAAGATGCACCAGTAGCACACTCAACATGTTTCCTCAGTTACATATGATAATACACTCCGTCTGCTCATAGACTAGGACACAGACTGATGTGTTCATCTGTTCACAAAGCATGTACTAACAGCTTGAGTCTTGTTAGATTTGAACTGAACAGTAGGAGGGCAATTAGCGTGTTCAACTGTAGGTATTGCTCCAATATGAGCTGTCTAATGTTCACTGTCCTTAATTCTGAAGTAAAACACTATATTCTAAGAGTAGTAGGATTTGGTTTTGTACTCAGAAAACATTCTGCAGTGGTGGACTGCACTGGAGATATAAAGCTCAAATACACAATCAGAAGGTAAGACTAATATCTAAATTTCACTGTCACAAATACAGAGAGTTATCTGTTCATTATTCTGCTAAGTTGCTTCACTGTTTCTGGTAATGCAGGCCATCAGAATTTTACTGAGCCTTGTCACTTTTAAATCAAAATAATGCTTGGTAGCATCAAGTCTTGTTTTTCTTTTGAGCTAAACACAATCAGGTAACTCCTGCTCCTAAGTAACTGGAAAAACCCTCACCTTCCTCTGTGTAAAACTAGTTGAAGGAGGTATGTAACAGTTGCACGCTGATTACTAGTTACAGTTTATCTATCAGCATTACTTTAGAAGTTGTTCTGTGTTTACTAAATCTAGTAAAAAGCAGTTCTAAACTGAAGAATTAGTCTAGGGACCCAAACATATCTTCTGGACATGTTGCTGTTCCCAGGCAGAATGATTGTATGGATTGGGTTTACACAGCAAGGTTTTGGTAGTGGAGGAGCTACAGACATATCTTCTGCAAGAAACTGCTAGAAGCTTCCCTCTGTCTAATAGAGGCAACATCAGCCAGCTCCAAGATGGACCCATCACTGGCCAAAGCCAAACCCATCAGCAATGGTGGTAGTGCCTTTGTGATAACATATTTAAGAAGGGGAAGTGTTACTGTGCAAAAGCAACTGCAGCTGGAGAGAGGAGTGAGAATAGATGAGAGAAACAAACTCTGCAGACACCAAGGTCCATGAAGGAGCAGGCAGGGGAGGAGGTACTCCAGGCACTGGAGCAGAAATTACCCTGTAGTCCATGGTGAAGGCCAAGTTGAGTCTGTTTCAACAGTAATTGCTGAGTGATGTCTTCTTGTCCTTATCTCAACAAGCCTTTTACTGTATTTTTCTCCCTCTGTCCAGCTGAGCAAAAGAGTGATAGAGCAGCCTGGTGGGCACCTACCACACTGTAGAAAAGGTGGTTTAGATGAGGCTCCTAAGAAGAGAGGTCTTCCCCTATAGTGGAGCCAGGCTTCTGAGTGTAGGACTTCACACTCAGAAGCTTAGCTCAGGTAATCTACACAACTGGAAAACAGATTTTTTACTTTACTTACTCACAAAGCTCAAACTTTGTAATCTAGATAAGACTTGATGAATCAAAAGAAAGTTTTCAAGTTCTTCCCTTCTCTTCATTGAGCAGATCATTAATTACTTTATCTGAAATTTGCTTCATTTTTGAGGGCTATCTTCACATGCTAAGAGCATTCACTCAGTTAATCCAAGCCTAGTTTAAGAGCCTGATTCTCACCTCTCTGATGAGGATATTGTTATGTGATCCTGTGAAAGGTTATTCAAACAAGCTGACTAAAACAGTTGACTGCAATCAGCTTTGATAAAGTGTAGCTTTTTTTGGCAGTTAACACTGGCAGAGTGTCTATTATATACTGAGAACTGGAAGTGGACAAGGGTGGGATTGGGCTGGTTAGATGGGATATCTGGGTTTAGCATTATGAGATAAGAAGAATTACACAGTTTTGGAAATGGCTTAAGATTTCTGCTCCTCCTACTGTACAGCAGACTGCAAAAAGGGTCACATAAGAGTAAGGCATGTAGGACCTCACACTGGTATTGCAAACTGCAGGGATATGAGGCATTTGGCTTCATACAGTAAAAAAATAATTTCTTCTCAATAGTCATGGCCATGATTCTGCAAGGGGTCAAGTACGTGATAGTTTCCTTGATGCTTCGGGTACCACTGTCCACAAAGCAGTAGCTCTTTATAACACATAGTGTATCCTGTCTTCATTAATTTCTGGTAGATTATTTTGGGTAAAGTTCTTTCAGTGTCACCATAACGCAGAGCTTCTTCAGATGTTAAAGGACATTGTAGTGAATAATAGATGATTTTTTTTTTACATAGTTTCTTCATGCTGGTAAAAGGAATGGAGGTTTGGTCTGTTTTGCATTGCCTTAGAGGGATGTTATTCATTAGATTAAACATTTTTTTTTCTTTTTTTTTTCCCTCTTTTTCTGATATAGGGAATAATAGTCTCACATGTGACAAGCAACAGAGAGGATGCCTTTTGTTTACCTTTAAACGTGTTTCATCAGGCAGCCTAAATTCGTACATTTAGGCACTCACAATTTATATTACTCTCTATAAAGTTAAAACACAAACTCAACCTCCCCTAGCTCCTCCATCCTTAAAAAAGAAACCAGGCCAGATGTTCCCACTAGGTGGCAGTAAGCTCTAAAATATGTTGAAATTAGCCCACCAGTTTATGAATAAAACGATCTAGAGCACAGGCAGTGCAGATACAACAAGAAGGGCACACACTTTTCTGAAAGGTTAGAATCTTATAGCCCCTCGAATTTATTCATAAAAGAGATGGATGCTTCGCATGATTTTGATTACACTTCTTTAAACTATGGCAGTTTAATATTATTGTATTATCAGAAGAGCTATCAGCTCTGAAAACTTGTCTGTTCCCTGAAAAATGCTTGGAAGTTCAAAAGAATATTTACAAACTTATTGTTGACCAGGTAGATCACATCCAAACATAAATACTATTTAATTTTCCAAAACAGCACTAAAATATTCAACAAGTATTATTTTACATATATCTCTGAAGGCAAGCTGTACTTTTGAAAAAATGTACTAAAGCATGAGCAGGTATCCCTATACAGATACAGAATGAGCACTAGTAGCATGTCCAGTCTAAGGGAAGATTCTTTTTGGAGTGCATCCTATAGTTGCACAGTTAATTTATATTACTATTAAATAAATAAATAAATAAAACTGTGGCATTATCATAGGGTAAAAAAAACCAACTGATTATTCAGTTCTGTAGGTAGTATTACAACTTACAAGCATTATATTACATGAAAAGACAATCCATGTCAAAATATATCCACTTGGTGAATCCATTACTGAGAGTTAGTAAAATGTTTGGGTTTTGCTGGTGAAGATACAGCCACTCTAATATCAGAAGGGCTGAAATTTGTCCTCATACATGATGCTGTTTGCCCATTTAAGTCTACACCTAAAGGGTTCTTGTCATGGGCAAGAAAAGAGATTCCTGGTGGCTAGGAAGGAGTATATTTTCCAGCTTACTCTGGAAAGATTACTTCTGGAAAAAGTGGATTTCAACCTTCACTACTTGTCCATATTCCAACTTCAACCTGCTAGGCAGGGCACTTAGAGATAAACTGATTCAAAAGATAGCATATAATAAGAGCCAGTCATGCAAGAGCATGATTTGGGTATATTAATGAGTGAAATATCATATACTCGAGCAGGCTCTGACTGCAAAATTCCAATTTATTTCTTTAGGAGACTAACTTTTTACTCTTCAACTAGAGTGATGCTGGCATATCAGGGTGTGAATCCCACTGCTTAGCTACCAAAGTGCATTGTAGTTAGTGTCTGTTATCAAACTTCCTGCACTTTGAAGATTCCCCAGTGTATATTCACACCCAAATCTCTAGTTCTTAAAATATACAAACCAGAATTTAATCACTTCTTGTTCTTTGGAAAGGGGATTTTCAAGAGGGGAGCATGCTAATATTAAAGTTTGCAAGAAGAATTAACTCTAGATGCTAGATTTAATGTAATTAATTCAATTTAACCCAGAATTAAATCTGAAAGTGTACAAAATTTAAGAGCTAAGAGACTGTTATGATTGTGGATCTCCAGCTTGGTTAGTGTGAACGGCCACCCAATTTGGGGCACTATATATGTATCCTGTAAAGACAAGGGCAACTCAGACTGTGCATGTGGACAATCAGAATTTCTGTTCTGGAAGAAAGTTTATATCTTTTCAGATTGCTTTCTGGCGACAACCAAACTGAAAATATTTTCATATTTTCCTGCAGTTCTTAGCACATGCAAGTCTGACATTGAGAAGATGCTTTTGGAGATAGAGGGAGTTTACCTGATCTCAAATAGATATCTATGCCACAGCAATTACAAGCTGATTTGCTGAAGTAGTCTGTCTTTTGAATAGTCATACGTAAAATGTCACAAGATCTTGAGGTAACACAGTAAGAGCAACACATAAAAGCAAAGGAAAAGGAATCTGTGAACTCTGCCCTCTTCTGATAAGACACCAGGCTTTCTTACATGAATGTTTAAAGATGACTAAAACGACTTAAAACCAAATAAATCTGGAAAAATAAATGTGGTTTGTGTTAACAATTAAAGATTAATTAATATGCAATGTTTTAAATATTACTATTTTGCTTATTTGCCAGGAACTAGTTAAAAATTCCTTTTTTTAATTTGGTAATAGTTGACAACGCTACAGCATAAGAAAATAGTTCCCAAGAAGACTACTGCACCTAGATAGTTGTGAAAATGGAAGGAGCATGCTACACCTTTAAAGCAAGCATAATTTAGAAAAGTTCTCATGTTCTTTAAAAGATTTGGGATTCTACCATTCTCAGCATTACAATTCATCTTTAAAAGTGAGATGCATCAAAATATTTCAGTGCTTTCAAACTAATTGGCATAAAGTCCCATGATCATTATTAATGAGCTTGTCTTTCTGTACATGTGACAGTTCATGGTGTGCAGCTTTTGTAATATAATTGAATCAGGTTTTTTTTTTGTCCTTTGAATAATAAACTATTTATTTTTCTATAATTTAAGCACTCAGACTCTTCAAATCAGTTTCTACCTTTGGAAATGCCATAGGAAATTATGTAAAAAGAAAGTCATTGAGTTAAGTTTTCAAAAGCTAGGACACATAAAGAATCACATTACAATCATATGTTGATTTTTCAAAAGTTATCTTGTATTTGGTTTTGTTTCCTATAAGAAAAAAAAAGTCCTTGCTATTGCAGGTACTACTTATTGATAACTATTTTTGTTAACTATTGACTTTTATCACTTTCAATCACTGTAAATACATGAACTAATTTTTCAAGTTGCTGAGAGGACATAACCCTGAGGAAGTCAATTGAACTCTGTGGTTTGGAGAAAAACAAGTTCACATCAACTGGTATGGTTACATTTGAATATCAATCCCATGAGAGATAACAAATAAAGGATGTAAAGCAAAAGTGTTCATAGGAGATAGAGGGACATAACAGAAGTATCAGTATGACAGCAAAAGCATCTAACTAAAATGTCAGAACTTCCAAGGAATTTATTAAGGACAGTCTGTGTGATTGTTGAAACCACAGAATTGTAAAGTAAATATTTAATTATCTGCTTTAAAAAAAATCATTACAGAAGCATAGTAAATTTAAAAGCTGTACTCATTTAAGTGAAATGATAAATAAGGAATGCATTTCACTGGAGTTTCTTTGACTATATATTTTGATTAAATCAATATTGAATCATTCATGTGATTCAAGTTCTTCAAGTTAACAGTCAGACATCTGAAGTCAGTGAGAGCTTCTGATGTCTGTGAGTAACAACTTGCATTTAAAACAACATATTATTTAAAATATAATTACTATATAAAAATAAGATTCCTCGAGATGGATCAGAATTAGGAACTATTTTGTGGTATTGTTGCAAAGACATTGGAAGAAAAACTAAAATTATTAAGAAATTAATTTATCTTTTATTTAGTTTGCTTCTCACAAATCCACACATAAATAGCTATCTATGATATGTCTGCTTCAGTACATAGTTTTTCAACCACTATGATGTTGGCCAGACTGTAACAATATAAATTTATTCTTTGCAATTGTATATGTACATTGTGCTACTTAGTCCAGGTTTGTTTGTTTGTTTGTTTTGTGGTTGTTTTTTTTTTGTTTTAAATTCAGACAGCTTCTGTGCAACTCCCAGTTCTCAAAGTGCATTCAAAATCATTCACCCTTTGGATCTGATTCTATTTCTCCATTATGCCATTGACATAGGCATAGAAGCACTTTAGTAATACCAAAAAAATGGTAAAAAGTGAAATGATATTTAGGTGAAAAACAATACAAAGTTATGAAATTGAAGACAGAAGATAAAACTCTAAGAATTAGTGCTTCTGCTTGAATAAAATAGGTAGAAATATAGAAATATAAGGAATACAGTCTTCTTTAAAATATGTTTCTCTTTCTGTAGGTAAAACACAATATCACACTCTAAAAGTAACAGATTTAGAAATCAGTGTTACGTCACACCATTCAGATTTACTGAAAAATATGCAATTGGTATCAGTGGACACATTCCTTAAAATACTAGCCATGGTATTGGTATTTCCAAATTAAGAAACCCACACCTGAAAAGGTCATACAGAGGTGGGAATAGGAATCTGCGAGTGGCAAGAGGTCTGACTATGTTTAAGGTAACATTGCAAGTTTAGGTGGCTATGAGGAGTTTCTCTGTATTTCAGACCTTGCATTTTCATTGTGTAGTCGTTACAAAATCCACCAAAAGAGAGCTATGCCTAAAGAAACATACCTAAGGAATTGCAGCCTCTGGAACTAAACCTGTCTGGCTGGTGCAACTTTTCATCTATACAAGAGCTAACAAAGTTTTTGTAAAATACTCTGTTCACTTTAGAGTTTTTCCAGTTTATTAAGGAATCATCCTGAGTCAACTGAATGTACTGAACTTAATCACAGATATACGGATATCTACCTGAGATCACAAAATCCTCATCTCTGAATTAGTTTCTTATTTGTAGTAAAGCCCAAGCTCCTCACAGCTTTGCTATGGTCACAATCTCTAATTACCCAATATCTTTAAGGACGCATCTAAATTACCCAGTGCAGTTCAGTGGAGAGAAGAGTGAACTAGTGATGATAAAGCCCATATATGTCCAAAGTCCCATCCATGTGTTGAGTAAGGAATAAGACACAAACCTACATTTTAAAACCCCAATGACTATGTCAGCACAGGAACATTGGTTAACCATCTTATCTGGCTTTAAATGAAACTTTGGGATCAAGCAGGGAGGTGCTTTGTATAAACTGTGGGGAACTGAGTTTCATTTTGCACCTTCCCCCCCCCCCCCCCCCCCCCCCCCCGCCTCGCCCCATAAGTAGCACTTAGGACCAAGGAGAAAAAATGTTCATATAGTTTTACAATATTGAAAGTCATTGCAGTCATTTTGCATACTGGAAGTGTTGATACCCCATGTTCTTTCTTAGGATTCTCTTTTCTATTTCTAAGTCAATTAAGGCACTTTTTCTTCTTGGTACTGACATTAATCTTTGTCACTTTTACATAATTTGTTCACTTTGTCAGGATCATTTTGATTTTTTCCTTGATCCTCCAAAGAATTTGCAAATATTCCTAGCTTGATATCAACATTAAATTTTGTAAGTGTACTTTCCATTCTGTGATCCAGGTTGATAACACTAATCTTCTGAACACATCATGTGGAACAATGTCAAAAGCCTTATTGATGTCAAGGTTTAACATAATCTTTTATCATCTAGATCAGTTGTCTTGTCAAAGAAAGAAATTAGAATAGTTTGACATAATTTTTTCTTGGTAGATCCATAATGTTGCCTCACTGTTAGGTATAAATGGGTTGTTTTGTGATCTCCTGTAGAGTTCTTCCAAAAATTAAGTTGGGCTACCTGGAACAAGTTTGTCCAGAACATCCTTCTCTCACGTTGCTGTTCTTCAGAGAGAGCTGCTGCATTTACCTGCCCCCTTCCTCTTCCTCTGTACTGCTAATAGTAAATGTCTTAAGCACAGTGCATCTAGACCATTACAAGTTAGTTTCCTAGCAATATCCAATGAATCCATCAGGCATTCTGGAGGTTAAGCATCCCTAATTAATCTAAATATTCTCCAAACTTCTGTTCTCTTGTTTTGATCCACACTTCTGTTATGACACATTCTGTTTTGAAAATTTATCATTTTAATGATTAATAATTTTTATGAAAAGAGGAAATGTCATTGACTATCTTACTCTTCTCTATTTTGTAAATCCATCATTTACGCTCTGTCTGCCAAAGTACAGGACTGATGCATTACTTTCACTTCCAATGCAGTTATGTTCACCTGTGTGTGGAAACACAGGTAATATTATTTGTTTTCTTCTATGTTCTTTGCTAATGGTAAGTCATCTGGCAATTTCAGCTTTCTGAATTTCTATACTTTTTGTGCTATTCCCTTTGTTGAGTTCTCTACTTGGAGGCCATTAAAGGCCTTATAATATAGATGTGTTTGTCTAATTTTAAACTTTTCCTGTATATTGTGCATTTTGTCATTTTATGTGTAGCATTTCCTTTAGAAGCCCTGAGGTTCCTGAGTTTGTTGAACTGTTTTTTGACATCTGTTCTCTTCCTATAAAACTTACAGAATTGTTTCTTAATATGATTTCTTAATAATTCACACAGATTGCTTACTAACTTCAAACTATCACCTTCCTCTTTAATATTCATTAAAATGAAATTTTTCATTCCCTTCCAATGTGCCAGGAATATTTCAAGAATTTCTGGACTGCTCAGTTTTATCACCCTATGATAGAACAAATAACTATTCTTACCATATGAAACCCTCTGGAAGTTTTAGTTGCTTTCAGATATCCTCATCTAAATTCTCTATATAACAGGACACCTACAGTGAACCCTTATTATGCTATCCTTTTCTCTTTTATTTTTTCATAGGCACAATGGAATTTTCTTCCACTTCTTCCTTCCCCCAAGATTCCATTCCAGACGTTAATTGTACAACATGACTGGGTTTATACTAAAACAAATGATTGAATTATAGTGTGGATTCTACTAATGCAGCCACATTGCTCATATGAAAAATGTTTATAAAATAATAAAAGTTTGTATTATAACTTGCTTATCTTTAGGCTTTTTGAAGAGGCTAGGTGATGCAAAAAAATGATATGAGAAGTTGTTAAAGGCAGAAACATTAAAGCAGGGAGGTTTTGAAAGAAAATATAAATCTCTACAAGGCAGAGGAAAGAAGGGGAAAAGATCCAGATGAGACACATAACATCAGAGTTCTGGAGTTTCCCATATCATGTAATGATAAATATATGAATCAAGTACAAACATTATGGTATTTAGATTTACTACATTTTGGTTATAATGATGGAAATAATTACTACATTACATATTTCTCAGTCTTTTTTGAATATTAAAACTTCTTGCACTAAATAATTATGCCTTTATTATCAATTTCAGGAAGATTAAAAAATCTGGAAGAGGGGGGAAAAAAAAAAAGCAACCACTGAAACCAGACCAGTCTTCAAACTTAGTCCATAAAACATGGTGTTTTGCCTGTGATTTCCAGTATGGATTATTAAAGTGGTCCCATGGTACTATGTCAAATAAACCCCATGTTTTTGTATTAGAAAACAGCATGATACTCCTGTTTATTTCTACACTGGAGCAGGGGGATTATTTACCTTTCCTGAGTGACCTTTATCTATCTGCCAAGTTACAGCTGTGTGGTTATAACAATCCCCACAAGTTTTCCTCTCTGAAAGTTGTTAGTCATGCTGGAGTACAGAATTAATAGCACCTTCAGAGAATATCTACCAAAAAGCTCTCCTATGCACCTTGTTAGAATGAAGCATGAATTTGACATGCAGCATACACTGGGTAGTTCATAACTTTGTGTTTGTGGAGTCATCGGTGGACAATTTATACTTCTTTCCATCCTTTTTCTATATTTGATATTGACTACTAAGAGGTGTATGGCATGAGCTCCATGGGCTCCTGCTCACTCTAGTTGTTGGGGTTTTTTTTGCTCTATCCCTATGTACTTCTCACTTTTCTAATGGCCCCTTTGGCAGCTGCTTCCCTAGCAAAGATTCACCACACTGGATCATGAGTGGAGTTGCAATTTTCTGAAAAAAAAAAAACAAACAAAACCCCACCTCTAGAAAAGAGCTTCAGTGTGGCAGTATGGAACATAAGATGTTCTTTTGTCATAGCAGTCTCCACAGCCTAGGGTTAAATATCACATCTCTGTTATGCAACATCTAAAGAGATTCAGGGCATCAGAATGATCTTAATACTGGACAAAGAACTCCTTGAAATAATACAAAGAAACAAAAAGTGATAGCATTTTACAGCTCTGCTTTTGTGAGGACTACAGCCTGGATTTTGTCCTGAGGCTACTAAGCTCAGTTTTTGAAACACAGAGAATTTGTCACTCATCTCTGTCCGGACAGTATTTTGGAGACACCAATCTTCATTTAATTTAAGGAACTAAAATATTCATTAAAGTATAGGTGATCTATATTTGAAACTATTAGGGAGCTTTTGTATGCTATGGTAATAAGAGCATTATCGCATCATTATGAAATGTGGAAATCACTCATTAGTGCTATGAATATTTTAGGGACCTTCAAGCAGAACATTTTCTTCATATATAATTTTCTATAATACTTTACTCTTCAGCAGGCCAGGACAAAATGGAGAACAACCTAGTGTTGAAAGAGTACATCTACATCCATACTAGCATGTAATTTAACACAACTGGGTAAGATCACTGGATTGGAGCAGCTGGTGTTGGAATATTTGCAGCAAATATGCATGTAGTTTAAGGACGTTACTTGGGATTACTTTTAGTTGGGCCTCCAGAGCAAAATATCCCCCCATACACATGGTATGAGGCTGACTAGTCACTAGTGCTACACTTCATACAGTCCCTTGCGGATCACATTTGGTGGTGTGTGCTGGCTGTGGAGCTAAGATCTAGTTTCCTCAGAAAGGACACTAACTAGTGGGTACCAAAACCATTCTATCTCTATACTGCACAGGAATGGAGGATGTCAAACCTGGGCTACACCTCTGAACTGAAATGATAAGGGACATTCAGCTAATGTTAACTGGAATACAAGAACAAAAATGACCAATTGCTAGACTTCACTGGCATTTGAGAAGGCACGACAGATCTGATAGTCCTAACAGTACTGGAAATTTCAAATCCATGAAAAACAATGCTCCAAAAGAAGATAGCATCAAAATTATCTGACAAGAAAAAGTACTGTCTTCCACAAATCAGAATCACTGTATGAGGTGTGAAAATACTGAGTCATAATCTTTAGTCTTCCTCAGGGGCATGGTAAAAGGAATAGACAGAATCTTATTGACCTGAAACTATATTATTAACTACCTGCAAGAAAGAAGAATGTTTGTATTTTATTTTACTGTTTATTTCCTCTCAGAGACCTAACTATACAAAACTCCACGAATTTACTTCTGATTTTGAAATCAGTTAGGAATATTTACTTGTTTGAATTACTTCAGAATAGATGTAGAAAGATAATCTAAGAAAAGGTAAAGGAAATGCAAAGGAAGACTGTGATCTTAATACTCATAGGCAGCCTTGGAGTCTAGCAGTGGATTGTAAAGAAATGTAAGAGGGCAGATTTTGACAGGCTGTGTTAATGTAGTGGTCCAGTCTTATCTGACATGGGAGCATTTCAGTAAACCACATGATTAATACTAAGGGAAAATTGTCTTCTCAATCACTGTTACAGTCACTGCATTTTCTAGAATTATAGGGCGTTCAAAGGGTTTATATCTAATCTGTAGCTGATAAAGACAAAATTTCATAGGTTTCTACAGATATACTACTAATCTAAGCTGCAAAGCTGACTAGCTATGCTTATGAATGCACTATAGAAATCTCTGACAAAGACTTTAATTTTATTTTCTTTTAATATTTATTTTTTTCTTAATATTTAATTCACTCATTTCTTCTTGTGGGGCTTTGAAGAGGAATCCATAATGTATATACTAACAGCAGCCATTAGAGGGAGCTAATTAATGACACATGTAGAGTATATGAATATGTTAATAAGAATACAATACTTAAGAGTAGCATGTAAATGAGTACATGTGAATGTAGAGAGTACCCTCTTTACAGCCCTTTGTGATATTATTAACTATCTCTGATCAAAAACTTTAATGTTGTTGTTAGAAAAAATATACAATTAATGTTAAATTTGCTGAGACTTATTTATGCCCTCCAAAAGGATGATTTTGGAAAAAAACCAAAAAATTGTCTTAAGTGAAAGAACTTGAGAGATCAAGAGAGTTCTTGAAGGCACAGCAAATGGGAGTTTTCAAATAAAAGGGTATGCATAGCAAAAGCTGAGATGACCAAATCGCATTTTATAATCATGAAATATGAAAGACTGACACTCAACAGCAGCCATGTCTACTTTCAAATTTGAAAAAGTCTAACAAAAAAAAAGTCTAACAAAAGACAGTGATTTAAATATGTTTGACTCCTAGCAGATGAAATCGAGTTGAAAAGAGTGTGATGGAGAAGAAATTCTTAAGATGTCTGATGTGGATATGAAAATATACTAGAAGGCAAATAATGAGGTACAAGGAGCTATGGTGAACAGAAAAAGCACATTTCTTGAAGTATATGAAAGTAACTACAACATTAGCAAAAAAATCCCATGTAATTTAATTTACTAATACAAAACCAAAACCTGATTCTCAATTACTATGTGAAACTAATTGAGACCTTTTTTCCTAGTCTTCTGGAGCATATTCAGTCTTAGGCACATCGAATGATCCTGCCTCATCTACAAGTTACACAGGGTAATTTAGAGGTTTGTCTCTACCTTGAAAAATCACATAATTGCAGAACTTTTCAGAGTAATTCCCCAAGAATAGTCTGATATTTTTAAACCTCCCTGTACCATCTCCAGTTTTAGTGAGAAATTATTTACATTTATGACTAAAAAAAAAATAATTCTTGCTAGTTTTAGTCTTCAGGCATCCATGTTAAGATATGTAAATTTAAATTGGGATTCTGTAGGAGGAAAGTTTAATATGGCCCAGATAGTAAATGCTGACATCACTTAAGGGCTTGATGTTCCATTCAAATAAATAGAAAGAATAACTATCTCATCAATACATGTTTTACAATTTAGCAAGGCAGACACAGGGAGGTTAATGGACATTGTAAAGTTAACAAAGCAAGCAGTGGCAGAAAAACACATGAGAATAAGGACACAGACATTTCTACATGTAACCCAGGATCATGTCAACAACAGTAGCTAGTTGTAAATGACTTAAAATTAGTATATGTAGGACTAGCATACAAAGTCCTTCCTTTTATACTATAATTTCCTAATTTCTTAGAAATCATTGGAAGGAGACCATCTGCTATCTTTGTAAGATAATTTTTATTCTTTAGTCTGGCATGGATGGTAAAGTTTTATAGATCTATAGGTCCCCTTTGAAACTCTTATATTTTTGCCTTTCATACCATCTTTCAATTTTTAGTTACCAAAAAGTCATTCGAACAAGATATTACGAACCTCTTGTAATAACTTCACTATTTCATCCCTCAGTTCATTTACTGGATGAATTCCATGTGTTCCTGGTGATTTCTAATTGTACATTGTGTCAATAAACTCCATAATCAGTTCCGCAGTCAGTTCAATTTCACATAAATCCTTCAACAAGTCCCTCATACAAAGTAGGTTTCAGCATTGGAACTTTCCTAGTTTTATCTCATCTCAATGTAAAGTAAAATTCATCAGCTTAAGACAAGATTCAGTGGTCCCTGGCTCCTGAGAGCAATATGAAGAGCACTTGCAAAGGAAAATATTTTCAGTGCATTTTTTTCTCTATTTGGTCATCACCAAAGGTTCAAAATCATAAATATTTAGGGTTTTCTTTCATGGAAAAATTCAGAATATACTCTTTTTATTCTGTAGTGTAGAAATGTTTTTTAAGAATTTCCATCAGGAAGTAAATTTTAGCTCTTCAGCCAAATATTTTACTATCAGAATTTATTTTTTAACTTCTTTTTGCACTCTTATTTCAACTTTATATGCAGGTTTTACAACAACATGCAGTTGTCTTTATCTTACTCTATCCCTCTACTTCAGCGAACAAGTTAGTCATAATACCAAGGCCTGTTGCATAGTGCTTGCTCTCTCTCCATCTCAAAATCTTTTCTTCCAGACGTGCCATTTGTCTTTGGTTTTACTACCTTGGATGACACCTTACCACTGACCCAGTGGATTAATCTTTGATGCCGTGATGTCTTTCACTCTCAGAATGTAGGTACTATAAATGTACTCTCATCAGCTCTATTTTCAATTCCTTTAAAGAAGACCTGGTATGTTTCTTACGACACAGCATTTCTTTGAAAGTCATACAGAATATCTTTTAACTCTGCTCTGTGTATGATGTCTTTTTGATTCCGTGTCTGTTCCTCCCCTCCCACTTTTCCAGTTGAAAAGACAATAGCTCCCTCTTTGATGAGGCCAGACTATGGTCATCCCTTTCTTCCTGACTGGTTTCTCTTGATGAAAGTTTTTGAACCTAAAGGTTTCTGTTCAGGGAAGCCTCCCATTTTCTGCTGGTCCCTGAGCTCACAATGCTCTCCTGCCTCGGAATGGTGACAGCTGGTAACATCTCTGGGGCCTCCTTCTCACATCTGCCTTTGATTGAGATTCCATCTCAGCTACTGTTTCTGCTCTTAGGCTGTGAGGTTGTTTTACACACATGGGAGATGGTAATTCAAGTAGGAGCAGGAAAAGACTATGGGTTGTGTTGGGATAGAGGCTTGTATTAATGACTTGGAAATTAAGTGAAAATAGCGGCACTTGTTAAAGTACCATGAGACTCAGTATATTAGCTTTTACATTTTTTTCCCCTCAGAATATTTTCTCATATTGTAACTATTCTTTAATCAATTTTTAATTGTTACCATTTTTTTTTTTAAATTATTTTTATCCATTTTTAACCTGACTTAAGATCTAGAACATAATAATTTCTATGGAAGACATGAGAACCTTTGCAAACCTGCTGGGAGAAAATTTACAATCCATATTCAATCTATGCACTTCATAACATTGTTTTTTCCCTGTTTAATGCTACATGTATTTACATAGTCTGATTGTCAAGGTATAGGGTCAGGGTCATTCACTGTATCAAATCAGGACACTGATTCTTGGATTTAACATTACATAGACTGCTTCTTTTTATTTGCAGGGAGGAGGTATCTGCTTTGTATTTTGACTGTTTTTTTATTTTGTACCTTTCTGTCTGCAATCAGTCAATTTAAAACACTAGATAGAAATGAAACCTTCAAATTAGCAGTATTTTAATAATGGTTTTATCTGCCCAAACCAAAGTTTCCACATTCCATAAAGGGGAATATTGTGATCTCAAGACCTATTCTGTCTAGTAGAGTAGAGAAAGGTATATATTATTTAGAATTTAGAAAAAAATAAAGGAAACTGTTTTAAAAGGCAGGAAAATAAAGAATGTAGGAGTTATGAAGTACAGAGAACTGACTCTCATATAAGGTCTATGGCTCAAAGACAAATGTTTGAGGAAAGGAATGCATTCAACTTCTGAGAGAGAGAATTGAAAGGAGATTGACTTGCAGTGTATCACTTCAGTGGAAGGAAAAGCAGCCTAAATTAAGTACTGTCTGGCTTCTGTTTCTCAGGAACTACCAGAAAAAAAATTGCTGAAATATGAAACTGTAGAAATTCAGACTTTTTTTTCAGGAAAAAGTAGGAATGTTCCTACTATTAGAACAATCTTCTAGTAAATTTGGTTTCTTCATCTCTTCAGTTTGGCCTCTCTTCTGAAAGCTAGTTTTGGTCAAGTACAAACAAATTTTTGGGCTTTAAAATAGCTTGTGAAATTTAAACAGTCTAGGATACACAAATCCAAACTGATTGATCTAATGAACGCTTCCAGTCTTAATCTCTCTGCACCTGTGATTGTTATATTAGAATTAGAATGTTGCAGGAGAACGGGAAAATATAAAAAAGCCTACCTTCCTACTTAGTTAGCCTTGAAGCTTAACCATAAGGAAAATCCTAATGGGTCCCTTCAGGCTTTGGAATCATATAAAAATGCAGTCAGGACATGGTCTTGGGAACACCATGAAAGAGAAGTAATTTGTTGTGGGGGAGGTTATGGAAAGTCTTGCCTGAACTTCTGCTCTCAGTTACACAGCTCTTGAACTGCTTCCCACCTTCTGACATTGGATTCCCAGTTCTGGGACTGACATTCTGCTTTCTAGTATAATAATTGCTTTGTTTCCCTGATGAACTTTAGAACTGTTTACATTTCAAGTGAAGTTTCTTTGTCTTAATGACCTTGTATTGAAGTGTCCTTCTTTTGCCAAGTCAGACGGGCTTGACTAGTCAAATGAGACAAACCATGCTCTCCTTCCTCTCCTTCCCAGCAGATAAGTTTCTTTCTCTTTTCTTTCCTTCCCTTCCTGCACATGGGATTAAACCACTTTTGGCACAGATATGTGACACATGACACAGAACATGTGAAAGCTGCAACCACCCAGACACTCATGTGGTTGCAGTAGAAATAAGTACTTCAATAGAAGTTGACAAGGAATTACATGGGATCCAGCACTACTACTTTACATAATAAAACTTACAGATGTGAAGTTAAAATTGCCTATCAGCACGAAAACAGCTCTCAGGAGCTACTCCATTCACCACAGAAAATGAAAAGCTTATTAACCTAGGTACATTCTACAAAATCTAAAGTGTTCTAATACAAACTGGTGAACAGCATCTCATAGAGTGCGTTTGAAGCAAAAATAGAAATACCGCTTTCTGAGTCCACCTCACTGATATGTGAGACAAGGTTCTCTGATAGCACCAACTCAAAGCTTGAGGCACCCTGTTTAATCATGTTGAACCACTTTTTTTTTTACTAAAAACCTTTTGAACTGATTCTTAGTTGTGCTATCTACTATTTCATACAGAAAGTATCTTCATCATAACTTTCAAAAGTCATTGCTAGAAGTTACAGTAATTTAGCAAGCATAAAAGTTCTGGTCTCTTTATTGTCATTTTAGACATGTGCTTTGTTTTCCATATGGCCAGGTGAATCACAATATTTTTTCATTTAAAATGTATTCCTTTTGTTCATACATTGATTTTCCCAAACATTTTGTGAAGCATAGCTTTTAGAGTCAGGGTTTTTTTTCTAGTCCATCACCTTTTTTTTTTTTTTTTTTTTAAAATCCCTTTGTATAACAGAAGTTCAAAGACATTCTTTGAACTTTTTTACATACCATGAAAACTATTTCCATATTGGTCATTTCATCCCTGCAGGAAATTGTTTGCCACCTACATATGAGATTAGACAGTCTGTAACTCCTTTTCATCAATAATTTTTAAAATGCCTATATTTCTTAATAGTTACACTTAATATCAATTTTTTTTTTTATCTTGTACTATGCCCAGTATGCCACAAGTTTACTGAAGAGTTCCTCTTTGAATTAAAATCAGACTGTCTTGTACATACATGAAAAGAAAGAGCAGTATGGAAATAAAAGAATGAAAGGAAGATACCACACAATGAAATTGCTCTGACCTCATTCCTTTTGTGTGTTCTGCAAAATTCTATCTCCCAGTATAAATGGGACCTGTATTACAGCGCAGGGCAGTGGAAGGATGCAAAGTTTCCATAGAAATCTTTGTAAAAACTTCTTGGAAGGCACTCCTAAATGTAGCACAGAAGTTGTCACAGTTGTTCTGTGGGAATACAAAAGACTGTTACAATGTGATTAGTCATCTAACCTTGCAAGCATGCACTCTCTGGCATTCGGCAATATGTAACTGCTTTTTTAACATTCTGATCCAAATATTGCCATGCAGCATTTCCAGTCTTTATAAAGAGCAAATGATTCTATAGACTGAAGTATCTCTACCATACAGAGAATCCACTATTGACAATACATTTTTAAATAGACTTAATTGCTCTACAGGCACATGTTCTTTGCTTCTAAATTCTGGTTTAGTCTGCAGATGGGATGTGTTCTTATACTCAAATGTTGTTTGTATCTATGGATATTATAGTATGGTTATCTCCGTCAAAAGGTGTTCATCGTCTTTGGAGCATCTAATTTAATTTTCAACTATGTGAATGATTAACATAACTTGAAATAAAGGGGAACACTCTTACCTGTCTTATTTCATATCAATGGTCATAGAGCATTTCATGTGAGTCTGGCAGTGGGGTGAACTACCATCAATAATAAAGCCTTGGCTGATACAGTTCTTCAAAAAGGAAGTTAGTGCTGATCAATGCTTAAAGATTATAAAGAGGCATTGTTAAGTTGCCACTCAGTTTTAATTTAAGATTTAAGGTCTGATTTAACAGCATGCGAATCAAACTGTAATTTGACTTGATTTCACTTCCATACAATTCCTGTTTATGTGTTTCAATTTTGGACTAACAAAAGCCCCACAGATGCAGACATGCTGAATCAATGACATCTCGTCTTTTCAGAAGACTAAACTCCTAGTTTCCAAAATCTCAAATAAGATGCTTTCAGTATTTGCTCTTAAACAAGTAGATACCATCATTGTGAAATACAACTTTAAATCACTGTAATTTTTCTTGTAGCCCCACCTTGTCAGATCTGCTGATAAATTTCTGTTACATTTCCTTTGGGACTCCAGCACTGTAAGCACGGTAGTTGCAGAAGTGTTAAAACGCTGCAGATCTGACTGGGGAATATTCATATCTGCAGATTTTTCTTGATAGAATCACAGTTTTAGTCCTGTGTGAACTTCTACTGTTTCAAATGTGGGTCAGCATTTTTAAGATAGTAAACAAGTCCAAAAATGTGTGCCATTTCTGACTGGGACATCTCAGAGAAAGGCTGTTCTCCCCCAAGAAATCTTCTTACTCACCCACATATGCTTTCTTTCTAGATCACATTTTATGTTCTTATAATTTGGAAATCAGAATGTGGCTTTCAGCTCTGTATCTCTTTTTAGGACAAGACAGAAAACCCATCTAAATCTTTCATTTTATAGAGACTTAAAGTAAGGAAAAGAATTATAAAGTAATTTTTCTATTAAATACGCAGTTTAATTTGGTATTCTGTGACTGAAAATGTAGTAACTTGAACATGTTTTTCTGATTTATATGCAAATGACTCAAATTCATGTTCTAAAGCCTTAACAGTAGTATGTCAATTAAATGTCCCCATGAGATATAACACTTTTATTATACTGTCATCATATAATAGCATTTTATGTAGTAGTCTGAATACTAAAAGAAGACCTCCACTAAAAATATACTCTTGATTCCTGATCTATATTTGATTATAAGAAAATAGTTTTCCCATCCTTATTTAAATATTTGACGTCACATTCCTTTTGTAAAATATTTCGTTCTCTTTAAAGCCAAGATCATGGCACTAGAAATATTAAAGATGTGCCCAAGCTCAAAAAACTTTAGAATATTTCAGTATGATTTCTCTAAAACCAGTATATGCCCCTGTACCCAGTGTTCTTGGAAAGCTTATTGTACTCACTTTCTGAGATTAATTTTTAAAATTATTTTTACCTTCTGTGGGGAGAATTTTATGATGCTTTTCCTCCCTTCCATATATACGTCATGTATTTGGTGCCCAGGTTATTCACTTCTACCAAATACTTCTTTCCACTGCAAACCTACACCACCATAGATGACAAACTAATTAATTACATTGCTACAATCATTCTATAGCATAGCTTTTCACTGTACTGACAGAAGAGTTGACGTACTGTATCTCATGTCATTATCTGTCAGTATGCTGTCCACTTACCTGGGAGAAAAGTTTTTGAAGAAATACAGTTGTGTGCGAGTGTGTGTGCACGTGCACATGAACATGTAGGAGGCTCTTTTGTCCCTAAACTAAGGCTTACATTAAAGACAGAGCAATTTTAAAGAAAAATCTTTCAGATAAAATGTTAAAATATTCTGCCTATCTAAAAATATTCATCAATTTCCTTGGAGCTGCAGCTATTATACTGAATAGCTAGTTTGACTGTTGCAAACTGACATGATGTGCAATGCTAGATTTGATCTGCTTTCAAGAGTTTTATTAAAATATAGTAACTTGCATCCACCAATGGAAAACCAAAAATACGGTATTGCTGATCTTATATGAGTATTTTTAATTTGCAGCAGCCTAATCAAGACCGTTAGAATCTTTAAAATACCTTTACAGACATTTTTTTACTTCACCATTTAATGCAAATAAGTGTATTAAATTGTCTTCATAAGCTATGAAGGGATAGTTCAAATTATCTTAACCAATTAAACAGAATAAAGGGATATTTAATTTTGTGTCCTGTCTTGGACAATAGTTTTTATGTGCTTTAAAAAGAGATTGAATCTCTCAACTGACTCGTGTTTGTAGGTCAAGACAATATTTCAGTTTCCTACCTCCACTGACATCCTCTCACTTTTTAAAATTTTTGTTGTTGTTGTTGTTTAAATAACCCCACTCAAAACAATACTTGTATTAGTAAGAATAAATTTCCTCGATTTTCAAGATTCAAATTCCACTTATTCTTTTCTAAAATCAGGTAACAAAATAAAACATCTTAATTTCACTTTAGTTTGCCCCTGTGTAGTTATCAAGACTGCTGCAAAGCGGATGTAATGATTTGCTTCTCATTTTGGACAATGGATAAGCCAGAGTAAAGCTGTTTTCTCTCTCTAGTGGTATATACAAAAATTGTTTCAGCTTAGATTTGAAGATGTAAACTCCCTCAAATTACACTGATTAAATTATCAAATCTTCTTGCCTAACACAATCTGGAAAATTTATGTGCTTCTGGTTGATGATAGACCTGAAGCTTGCACTTAGATATTTCTTGAACAATGCTGCAGGCCTAACTTTGGGCTCCAGATACACTCAGACATTTTTAAATCCTGAGGTGGAAAAACTGATTTTTAGACTACAGGTCTGTAGTCTTTGGCAGACAGACCTGCTCATGCACCATGTTATTCTTCATCTGGCTAGGCACCCACTATCTCCAATCCATATTCACTGTGCTCCCAGCAGAGATTGCAAGAACACTGCTGCAGGTCACTGCTGGTGTTTGTCCATTTACTGTCCAGGAGAAACAAGTGCAGGTCAGTCTCCAAAGACCATGCAGATACACTGTAAGCTGCAAGATCACTTTAAGTACAAGCCTCTGAAAAGGGACATACTCCCAGTCTGGAAGAGACATTTGAAGGAGAAGAATTCTGAGGATAACAACGCTCAGTTGAGACTGAGCAGCTATTGCCTGCCTTTGCTTATGCATGGATGCAAGTACACATTTTGCAACGGAACTTGAACATTGAGTTTTGAAAGCAGCTCATCCTGTCTCCCTGGAATATGAAACACTTAAATATTGTACTTGTTTTATTGTCAAGCTGTCAAGCGTGATGTTTAGAAGTACCTCCTGCAATCTATATCGTTGCACTTCGCTAGTCAAGATGCTTCCCTGAGGGAACCACCAAACTGTACTTAAGAAGTGTTATAAATAATGATGTTTAGTAGATTTCATAAAGAACCTTTTTAAAAGCAACACCACAGCATCCGTTAAAGAGCTTTCTGGGAATATCTAATACTTACAAGACTATTTTGCTTCTTCTTATACCTATATTACACCCTTGCAACCCCACTGCTTTTATTTTCAATTAAGTTATAACTGTATAAAATCCAAGAAAGACCAAAGTGAAATATAGCCCCCAGCATTCAAGCAGGACAGACCTTAACCTTCATACCCTACACTGACTGGTGTATTCTGTCGTCAGTTACTGCTGAATAATTAAAATTAATACTAGTTGTGTCTCATCTGTTAAAGAAAAATATCCTTTCTTTATTCCATAATAATCATTACAAGAAAAAAAACCTCAAAAACATATTAAAATGAAAAAAAGAGAATACCACATCCAAATTCTGTTCCACAATAGTCTGAAATAAAACAAAGATTTTATGATCTGTTTACAATGCGGCATACTTGCTGGAATACAAATGCTGAATGGATGTAATGGTTATATGTTAAAATGGTTCCTCCGCCCCTTCAGTTTCAGTTACACATAAATGTATGACTTTTACATGTGCTTATGCTTGATGTGGAAATTAATCATATTTTTATGAACTATAAGCCTAAGAAACAGTAAAAAAAGACTATCTAACTCCAGTTTAAACAAAACTAGAGGGCATGTATGCTCTGTTCTCCCTGTTGTCAGTTTGAAGCTCATTAAGTTAAACCTCTATCTTTTAAAAGACGACTTGTAGTATTACTGATAATAAAGTCAGGGGATCTGGCAGTACAAATAGGTGAGCATATTGTATGACATTTAGAACAGAAAATTGAAAGCAAATAAAAGAAACAGAACCTGGTTTCAGAGCTGTTTAGCATAATGACTGCATACTATAGCCCACTAAAGCCAAGCTAGGTATGAACAAGGTAGTCTGCAAAACTTGAAGTAATATTGATATATTAGCTCTATGCTTTACCTGCTAGTTAGTTTTGATTTTCAACATTTTTCCATCAGGACTAATTAGCGCCTATTCTTTTACCCCCAAAGTTAGCCACTGTGGTTCTCTCTGAGGCCACAGAAGTATGGACCTACTGGGAAGGCATGCCTGTTGGGTGACCTTGTCCCACCTACTGGAAGTTTTAAGAAGGCTTTACACAGTCAGAGAGATTTTATGTTCATCCTTTATTTATGTCTTGGTTATACTAAATTATTTGCTTACTACTCAAAAGAAAAAGGAACATTAGGTAGTGAAGGCAAAAATTTATAAGTTAGAAGACCTCAGTATTATGATACTCATATTCACAGCAGTTCTTCCTTATTGTATGTCTGTTCTGTGCACTAGAATAAAATGGATCATATAAATGAAATCAAGTTAAAATAATGCTACCTTACAAACACTTTTGTAGCAACCCCGCGCAGTATATCAAATTGTTATGTAACTCCTTTAGTGTTTTGGGGTTTTTTTAATTAATTTTTAAGGTATTTTGCTGGGGTAGGGAGGAGGATGGGAGTTATGTCAAGAAATTTGTTTCTTTTTATAGAAATAATTCTGAAGATTTTTTTTCTTTTTTGACTTAGAATCACAGATTGGTTTGTACAACGATTTCATCATTAAAAGTAAGCATATATAGCCATCAAAATAATACTCAGTTTGGTGATTTCTCTTATAATGCAACAGTTTAGACAGTGAACTGAATTATGGAACTGACTGAGGAACTGGCACATCATTTAAATTTAAACGGTTTGTCAAACCCTAATATTAGTTTTAGTTTTTATCTTTTAGTCCAATTCATACCCTGCTAATATCTATTAGATGTTTTGTAGAGGTTGAAATTACAGAGAAAAAAAAATTATTTACAACATAATTTCTGGTTTGGTAACATCTCCTTTACTGCCACTATCAGATTATTGCATTCTTTGGTTTTGAATGCATTCTCTGTCATCTCTTATCTGTTTTAAGATTGTCTCATTCAGTCTGACCTTGTATGCAATCAAGTAGCAAAAAAGTAAAGTGAAAAAGCTAGAGGAAGCAGGGAGAATAGACAATGATAAAAATAAGCAAAACTGTTTTCTTTTTTCCTTTTAAAAAGTGCTGCTCTATAATTTATAGCATCCACAAATGATCTTCCTGTAATTATTTACATCTCACCACTGATAATTTAAATAATCTATAACCAAGGTCAGTTTTAACATGTAGCAAAAAAATCTAAAGCTTTTAGTCATCAAATGTTTATTTACCTCTTAAAAAGAAATTGTATATTGCATGCTGGAAAACTGGAAATTTTCTTACTTCAGGCTGTCCTTTTATTTAACAAAGTGACATTTTAAAAGGTTGGAAACAAAAAGAAATCTGGAACATTTACCTTACTGATACTTACTTTAACTTTGGTCTTCCTCTAATTACACATTTTGCTATTTTTAGTGACATAAAGAGGTAATTAAGCTTATTTCTCAGATAGCTGCAACACCATGATGGATAAAGGACTTGGGAGAAAGACAGAAACAAAACCACTTAGAAAATGAGATATAAGGGAAAGAGATTTCAGCATCTGACCTCTGGAAAAAGAGGTCTCTTGGGTAAGAACCGCCCCACATGGCATAAATTGATGTCAGCTGGTGTGGCAGCCTGGGGCGGAAGTGAACAAGTTTAATGGCAACTTACTGAGAAAACACTGAACCTGTCAGGTCTCTGAATTCTTGTTCTTTTCAAGAGCTGAACACCTGGAGTGGGTGGCATGGAGGCATTTCCCACCCTGAGTACAGGAACCATCACTCTTCCCCCGTGCTAGGCAGTAACATCAATAGCATATTGTCAATATGGGCAACTACAAATACCAGCCGTACGTCAATCATTAGAGTCATTTAGTTATCTGTAGTGTTTACTGTGGTTTTATGAAAGGAATGAGGGAGCATTATATTCAGTATTAGTACATAAAGCTTTCAGATATTTTACATATATGAATCATATGAAATGTATAGTTCTTTTTGTGACAAAGGAAAAGAACCCAAGTATTATTACAGAAGGGAAGCTATTTCCTGTTTGTGGATTATTTTTCTTAAAGAATTTAACTGTATTTTGAAAGTGGGCTGAATCAGTTTTAGAAAGAAATAGAAAACTACTGAAATTGATCTATTTTTCCATTTCTGTATGCCCTTGCAGATGCCACAATGCTTCAGTAACCTCAAAAATAAACATTATTTTTCTATTTCACTGAAAAGAAAATCTGGAAAACTCTGACAGGTTATCTTGCACATAAGCAATGAAACAAGAAGTATAAAACCAGTTGCACAAGAGTATTATCACACACCACTAGCAGTTGCATTAGGTACTGTATGCAAGTGTTTAACTTGATGTTACCTACTTTGAAAACTGGAACACATCTTCATTTTCACTATCCTGCTTTTTGGCAGTGTTTCATGTTATTACACTTCAAATCTCAAAACAATTTACATGTGAAGCATTATATTCTTGACATGCAATTATTGTGCTATAACCAATAAAATAAGTTGACTCTCTCACTGTTGTAAGAATAATATGGAACAACACTCATCACTTCCTACTACTAAAAAAAATAGAAATTGTCATTACAGCCTTCTGTCACTTCTAGACAGAACAAATACTACATTTCAGAAACTGCAGTTCTTTGATGTTTTTAGGCATCAAGTTATCAGAAGTCAATATTTGAAAGTAAGTGATAAAATATTACTATTGCTACCTTAACACAACTCTGAGAAAGGTAACTTCATTGACCAAAATTTTATAACAGTGGACCTTAAGTTACTCTCTTTATGGAAAACCACAAAACCTATACTTGATTCAACTATGAATTTTCCGGAATGTACTTGCATGCACTAAATATGAAGTTTAGTGCATAAAGTATGTTAACACTCAACAAACCAATGCATATATATGTATAGTCATGTATAATACCTGACATTCATCTCTGAGAAACATGAATTCACACTAGAACTATATGGAGAAGCATTAGTTAGACAATATTGGAAACTAAATAAAAACAGGGACTCTGACAGTGCCTTGTTTAACCTAGTAAAACTCAAAATAAGAGGGGAATTAAAGAAGTAAGTCAGAAGAAATATTCATACTTAGGCAACATCATGAGCACAAAACCAAATGGAAATTAAATCAAAATTAATAAAAGATGCTGGAAAATGTAAAATTGAATTTGTTTATGATGCAGCTCTTCAACAGAGGTAATGAGAAAACCAACTCAAAACAATGGCATTTTAAAAGAAAGATTTTAAGATAACCTTGACTTTTTTGGTGAGAAGGATGATGTAACATGGCTATCTGCATGTCTACGAGACTGGATTCTGTCACCAAGTTGTCCATTCCAGTTCTGTTTCTGTAAATTGAACTTTTGCAAATTAATTTGTGAATTTTACATATGGTAAAGGACAGTAACATTTAGCCATAATCTATTTTGATGTAATAGAGAGATTCACTTTTTCTGGTTATAAAAGTATCTGCTGGCAGATGTTTTCAGATGAAACACCTAGTCCTGAAAAAATTCCTTGATGAGTAGTAAGAGCAGCCATTTTTGTTTCAGTCACATGAGTTACTTTGTCCACTGTCTGTGATACTAGATTGTTTCTGTGCCAACTGTAGCAATTGCTTATGGGGGGATGAAGTACATAGTGCATGTTCATACAATTTGTATGCAGTATGTTGATAAACAATGAGCTCTCTGCATATAAGAACACAAGAGGAGCTCTGCTGAAGAATATATTTGATCATTGTGATGAAAAGTTTTAAGCATAATGTAACTGACATGCAAATTCAAAGGAAATATATGAACAAAACTGTCACAAATACCAGTTAAAAACTATCAGAGAAATAAATAACTTTAAAATACTTCATGTAGGTAACCCCTTGACAGTTGGACTTAAGTATTAGCTGCTAAATTCCCTAAGTATATTGATATGCCTATATATATAAATTGCTAATATCTATTCACAAGCTTTAAAAGTGCTATTTTAGTTTTGTTTTTAACTCCATGTACAGACTTGGGACTGGAAGTGGGAGGTATACATGAGGAGAGAATTTTACCATTTTTGCCCCATACAAACCTACTTTGGCAAAATCCAGATTATCTAGAGCTGCAAAAGAGTTGAAATACCAAACATATTTTTAGTTGATAATATCCAGGTGTCCTGAACAGGTGCACATCTTGACAGAAATGAGAATCAAAATTCTCAAAAGTGTCACTCTGAAAAATTGATTCTTATTTAAATGCTCAAGTATGAATTTTCATTACAAATGTCCATCTAATTATTTAACATCTACTTTAAACTTTATACATATGAATAATACATGTTTTCTCATTTTCAGGATAAAAAAAATTGAAGTTAAACCCAGGAAATTTATTTTAGGCCTGCATAGATGACTATGCAAATTAATGGGCTTCCTCTAAAACTTAGGATTTTAATATCTCCCCAGAAGAAAATATATTAGAATTGATAAATTATTTTTTCAGACATACAGAAGATTAAACTAATTTCTACAGCCAATTTTAACTTGTAAAGAAAAGCATATGCCATAGGAATTTTTCAGATGGGAAATGTGCGTAACCCTTGGAAATTAAAGATTCCTCTCATGAATCTTGAATGTTAGTGACAAGATTTCTTTTTTCTACTTTCACTGTAGTTTTCAGTTAAATATTCTGGGTTTCTTTTCAGTCTTTAAACAGATGGCTTTTCATGGCTACTATCACTTAGTTCCATCACAAAAGACATAAAATTCTATTATTATTATTATTGTCAATCTACTCCAGTTTTCCATAAAACTTTAAGAGTTTCAGCACAAAGAACGTAAGGTAAGAAACAAGGCATTAATATTGAAAGAGGAAATACAAGGCTGGAGGCAGTTTATTAGGGGAGGTACTCAAGGGTCTAAATGGGGAAAAAGTTGCAATTTAATTGATGACTTCTGACAAAAAGGTTTGAACACCACATAAGTGATTTTATTGGGCTTGCATGGCAAGGTTTTGGTAGCAGGATGGCTACGGGGGTGGCTTTTGTGAGAAGCTGCTCGAAGCTTTCCCCATGTCTGATAGAGACAGTACCAGCTGATTCCAAGATGGACCCACCACTGACCAAGGCCAAACCCATCAACAATGGTGGTAGTGCCTCTGTGATAATGTATTTAAGAATGGGAAAATGTTACTGCACAAAAGCAATTGTAGCTGGAGAGAGAAGAGAGAATACATGAGAGAAACAACTCTGCAGACACCAAGGTCTATGCAGGAGGAAAGGGAGGAGGTGTTCCAGGCACTGAAGTGGAGATTCCCCTGCAGCGCACAGTGAAGACCATGGTGAGACAGACTATCCCCCTGCAGCCTGTGGAGGACCCCATGCTGCAGCAGGTGGATGCTCAAAGGAGGCTGTGACCCTTTGGGAAGCCTGTGCTGGAGCAGGCTCCTGGTGGGACCTGTGGCCCCATGGAGAAAGAGAGGAGCCCATGATGGAGCAGTTAATGGATTGCAGCCTATAGGAAGGAGTCACGTTGGAGAAGTTCATGGAAGACTGTCTATCATGGGAGGGACCCCATGCTGGAGCAGGTGAAGAGTGTGAGAAGTCATCACCTTGAGGAGAAAGAAGCAGCTGAAACAATGTGTGATGAACTGGCCATAAATTCCATTCCCCACCCCCCTCCACCACTATTGGGATAGAGTTAGAGTACTTGGGAGTAAAGTGAAGCCTGGGAAGAAAAGAGGGGTTACACCAGGGGAGGTTTAGATTGGATGTTAGGAAAAACTTTGGTACTGAAAGGGTTATCAATGACTGGAACAGGCTGCCCAGGAAAGTGCTTGAACTGCCATCCCTGGATGTATTTAAAAGCTGTCTAGATATTGTGCTCAAGGATAGGGCATAGTGGTGGCCCTGGCAGGGTTATATAATTGTTGGACTTCATGATCTTAAAGGTCTTTTCCAACCATAGTGATTCTGTGAAGGGTAACATGAAGGTGTTTTAAAGCTTTGATTTTATTGCTCATTATCCTCCTCTGATTTAATTGGTAATAATATCAATATTTTTTTTTCTCTAGTCGATTCTGTTTTGCCCATGACAGTAAATTGCTGAGTGATTTCTACTTGTCCTTATCTTGACACATGAGCCCTTTGTTATATTTTCTCTCTCCTGTCCAACCGAGGAGGAGTTATAGAGTGTCTTTGATGGGTAACTGGCATCCAGGCAGGGTCAACCCACCACCATGATATTGTGCTGCCAGTGATAGCATAATATTTGGGAGTCATTATTATCACAGAGAAGGAATAAAATATGAAGAGAATACTGGATTGCTTTAAGTAACAGAGAAACAGAAGAAAAAAAAAGATAAAATAAGTGAAATAATGTGTTTGTGTAATAATGTGCAGAGGAATTCTGCAAGCAAAGACTGTCTCATCAGCCAAAAACTGCAAAGGAGAAAGAGATACGTATATTATTTCTGTGAGTCATTCTGAGCTGTGACATTTATTTGGTGTTTGGCTTTGGTTTCACTACAAAGCAACCATATAAAGCCAAAGAACAGACATTTTCAATGTTGTGACAGTAAAGTATAAAGGAGCATTTGTTACCTACAGAATGTTTGCATTATTAGTGCTATTTCAGAGGGGATAAAAGCTCTGGTAATTTTTATGTAGTACTAATCGAAGACTGCTCTGTCAGTCATTTGTACAGTGTCAAGGCTTAGATTATGGTTTGCAGCTTCCAAATTTCTTGAGATTTTTCATGAAGAAAAATGTATCTGTTTATGCATTATAATTAATACCACTGAGACTCCACACTTGGTTTTCCTCTAAGTTATGTCTATTTCTTCCTTTTTCAGAGAATTTCTCTATCTGTATTTTTTTAGTCATTTCAAAAATTTGACATAAATACATAAAATATATTTTGGTTGGGTAGTAGTGTGATTAGAAACATAACAGGGCTGGAAGGTAATTCCCAGCTCATTAGCAATAGCATAAAAAATTTTTGAGTTCTATTTAAAAATTATTCAATTTCTTTGGAGATGTTAAGCATATTCAGGACTATTTAATCAATTCATCTGATTGACGGTTACAAACATTTTGTTTCCAACTTATTTACAACTTTCTTGGCCAGACATATTGTGATACAATAGTAATTTTTTTTTTTAATTTATTCTTAAAAAAAAGTGTTTATTCTCACAGTTGGTTTTAAGATTTAAGCCTAAATTAAAGACACACATTTTCTAGCATTATTCTTAAACATATTTGGGCAAATTAGTAATGAGAATCTAGGCAAGGATTCAGACAGTAGTGCCACTTCAAGAGTTAGTTCTCATGATTCCACAGTAATGTATCAATTTATTGCGTAGTGACCATTATCTTTGGGGTTGTTTTGCAGCGTCTATAGAGTATTCTCATGGCTGCTGAGTTCAGACATCTTCTGGAATGCAGAGAGGAAAACTAATGCACCAAAGCACCATGTCTTAAGGCAATACTATGGTGCATGCCTGAGACATATCATGTCTACAAAGCAGAAATTTTCAACTGCATCATCATAGTGTATTTGTATTTCATGTTTTCAGTAACAGAAGGTTTTTCGAATAGCTTTGTGCCTATAGCTTTGTGACTACACCATTCTTTAGTTTTTCTAAACATTCAGAAAACAAGCTTTCATTAAAATATTAGAATTAAATAAAAAACATGTTAGAGAAAACTATTGAGGTTTAAGTGTTGAAAAAGAAATATTAGAATTATGGTAGGACTCCCTAAAAGAGTCAGTCCAGACTAGTCTTTTACCTTTTCAGTAACAAAACCAGAAGAATCTTCATGCAGATATATCTTTGCCCAGGAAGTTGATGTGACCACTGTGGTTAGGTCTGAAGCATTTAGTTCAGCTCATCAGCTAGCTGCTTTTAAGGATGCTCAAGGATCCTTAGATGCCATCCCATTCCAGTAGATGCACTCTGAATGACCTAAAGAATTGAAATAACAAGACACCAGCAATTGAAATAACAGGACATCAGCAATGGATTCATTAAAAACCAAAAACCAGCAATAAACAAAACAAGCAACCAAAAAAAGAAAAAAAGACAAAACCAAACAGAACATCACCCTCTCCCCCAAAAACAAATATGAAAACCTTACTGTTATCAGTGTGATATTCCAGTTTTATTTTAGCTTAAGTAATTTGGGGATAAATATATAATTATTCTTGAACATGCTGATAAAAAGCATACAGAACTTTTCTCTCTTGCATAAAATCCTTAATCAATCTGTTTGTCTCTCCACTTTCTTATCTCGAATAGGGAAACTTTGTGGCAAGATCTTAACTTTTGAAATATATAATCTAGTCTGTAAGTAGACTTTTATATCCTGAATTCTCGCATAATATGCAAATTATGGAAAAAGAAAGAAATTGTTCATCTCGGCACCCAAAAAATAGGGCTTTTTTATGCATATAAAACTTCAATGTAGGAGGAGAAGAGGGTGGGTAAAAACATACAGTTCCGACCTTATTTTTGATTAAATTGTAAAAATTCTTGCAGCTATCTTGGAGAAAGAAAAATTGCATTGCTGTATATAAAGTTATTATAACGTGCATCTTATATGTTGCATAAATCAGCTAACTGTGGGTTCTATGACATGTTAAAAATGAATAATCTTGCATTATATTGCTTGAAACATATCTATCTATTGCCCTCTATACTACTCACCCCTCCCTGCCCT
>VWZY01004181.1:163648-195897 GCA_013399075.1 Chloroceryle aenea
AAAATAACCCCCCCCCCCCCCCCCCCCGCCCCCCAAAGGTAAATTCAACTGCAATAACTACACGAGAGAATTTGAGGGGTTCTGGGGTAGATAATGTTGAAGATATGCAATCCCTCTTGCTCCGGGGTTGATAACCCCAGGCATAGCACAGCTCCATGAGGCACTGTAGATATTTAAAAAACTTCAGAGCATTGAATTCTCACAAGGAAAATGCTTATGGACTTCTTTTTAATGTTAGAGCTTCCAAATCAGCAAAGTAATTGCCATATTAATTTGTAATATTAAAGCAGGGTGTTTATTTGTTTTTAAAAGGTTTTCATAGCATTTGCCAGACCAGTCTGCTCAATGTAACAGGCTATCATGTTGGTCATGTATAGTTTCCCCTTCCTGAATTCCCTTCACCTGAGCAGGTTCTGTTAATATCCACAATTTGCCAGAGGAATACATTTGTCCTCAAGAGAGAAATTAATGACTCCTCCATTTGCTTTTTGTCTCCCTATCTGTAAGTATGCCAATGAAAGACATTGATTTGATTGACCTACTGAATTAAAATAAGTAACACCTCAGAACTTGAACAAAGGCTGGGCTGCTTGTGAACCAAGTTATTCAAGTATTTTTCACTGCTATCTGGAAGTTTGAGTAGACTTATGCATGGACTAATGCATGGATGAGTCAAACTGACTCAAATTCTTATGTGGAATAATATCGTTCTTGTCTAGCCCGCTTTGAAGATGTGGGGGAAAATCATAGTTCTATGAGTTATACTGCATTTTATTTTTTTTTAATAACTTGCTAATTTAACATAGTGTAAATATCAGCACAACAATTTGATGGCAAAATCATTAGTTTCTTCACACTGTCCCATTAACTTTTTTCTGTTACTATACCATTTATATTTACCCACTGATTACTGCTCAAGTATTTTTCTCAACAGCATGTACTTCAGCAAATACAATAAACCCATTGTAATAATCAGGAATAAATATTCTTTCTGTCAATCAGTTATATTTTGCAATGAAATCAAATTTAAAAGTGTATTATATTCAAAGTGAGTCAATATTTTTTCCATTTTTTTCTCACAAGACTCATAGAAGCATTCTGGAAAATAGAATTTTGATAGTATTTGATCAAAAAAATACTGTTAGACAAAAATTTAAAATGTCATGGTATGTATCTAAATATCAATATTTGGGAAAAAAACCCCTTTTTTACTGAAATAGACATTACCAGTGATTTAAACTTCCATGTACTAGATTTACTATAAAATCAACATGTAATGTGTAGCTTATGTTAGCTTATGTCACATTGAATGATGTGTCTTCTAAGTGTCCACACTTCCCGTATAATCACACAAGAGGACTAAAAAGATGTTAGAACCATGAACAGTCTGGCTAATAATAATTTTAAATGTCTGTTCCTTCCCCTTTATGAGCTTGATGGAAGACTGATAATCTGAACACAGCATTAATTTAAATTGGATGGAGGGAATGATGAAGCAAACTCTGAAAAGTTAATAGGTTTTTACATGCTTTACTGAGAACAGAAGTTGAAGGTAGGAGGTGTAAACGAAGGGCACACTTCCTCAGAGAGCCTGAGCTGTCAGAAGTAAAAGAGAAATTTAAATTATTCTGCTAGATTAACTTAATCTTCTAATTCATAAATTTGATACTGGTCAGCAATACTGTTATTAACGATCTTGTTTTGAATCAAGTTCTTTTTGAGTTTAACTGTACATTTGATATAGGATCAAGGTTAAAATTCAGGATAATGAAAGAGGGCTGATCACAAATAGGATGTAGAAAAATAATGGTATCCTGTGTAGATCTGATTATAATAGTTTATGAACACAAGTTCTAATAGCACATATGGC
The DNA here is from genome assembly GCA_013399075.1 of Chloroceryle aenea. Lineage (NCBI taxonomy): Eukaryota > Metazoa > Chordata > Aves > Coraciiformes > Cerylidae > Chloroceryle > Chloroceryle aenea. The sequence goes on from VWZY01004181.1 coordinate 165,519, forward strand.
CAAGTGATGGAATAAACTCTAAAGGGTTTTGCACAGTGAAGATGTTTCCTCCAAATGACTGTGAAACATAACTCTGGCATATGAGAATGGTATATTACACAACAGGTGTTGTTCACAGTAAATCCACATCACTGCAAATAGAGCCCACAAAGAAACCTGTCTCATTCTTTTCCTTCCACCTGAGTGGGCCAGCTTTTATCTGTTTTTTTCATAGATTTTAACATAATTCCTATTAAAAAAAAAAAACAACAATCCAACTTCTTTGCTTCTTTTGCTATTTTTTTTCCTAAAGCATAATGACACAAAACATCCATACAGAGCATAGATATGTTGGAGTTCTCATGGGCTTTCTCCATAGGAACACTGGTTTTAGGTCTTTGGCAAGTACCCACCATTTTGTCAGAGACCTAGAGCACTTCCCTGGGCTGTGGTCCTAGAAGCAAGATGCAGGACCCTCCCTGTGTGTCCTGCATAAACAGCTGCACCACACCCTGACTGATGCCCGTGCTCCTGGTTGCTGTGCTTTGCCAGGAGCCCTGGCAGGTCTCTCCGCTTTTCTTTGGGCTTTCCTGGCTCCAGGACACCCCATTTACCTCAGCCTAGTTCTCAGCCACAGAACTGACAGAGAATTGCCACTGTTGTTTTCTTTGCTGACTGAGTCATATACTGAAAATTGTATGCTAATGTTTGGCATTTATTTGATAATCTTATCTATCATGTCATGCTTAGTTCAGCAGTGTTGATAAATGTGTAAGGAACAGAATCAAGAAAAGTCACTTCTAGACCAAATATTTGCTAAGGAAAGTATTGTCTCAAACTACTAAGACTAAACACATAGATTTACTAGTTTTCAAAAAACAAAACAAAACAAACACAAAGCCCCACAACAAAAATACCAACAAGAAACAAATAATCCCAAACCCCCACCAAAAGCCAAACTAAATCTACATCCTTACTGGCAAAGAAAGGAAGGGATGTTCTTGTAATCAAAAATGCAGTGATTAAGGATTTCAGATGAGTAACTTGAGAATTATGGGAATTAATGCTACATCACTGTCTTGAAAAGTCATGCCAGCCACAAAGAAATGAAACATTATAAGAATCTTAATGACAAGGTCTAGGTAATCACAGGATCTGGGAAGAAAACCCATGTAAATTTCTAGTACCTATGTAGTATTGTAATGGGACCCACTTGGGTACCCAAAAGAAATGCTTTTTTCTGTCTATTAATGTAATAGAAGGTACGTCTATAATTATTTCACTTTCTTTCACAAAGATGTAAATCTAAAGATGGTATTAAAAAATTACAGTTTTCAGAAGAAACAGGTTTTGTAACATTTGTCACAATATTTGAAACAAATAATGAAGTGCTATTAAAAAAAATAATGACAACAAACTAACAAACAAAAAATTTGAAAATATTTCTCATCTTAGAGTTATTTCCAGATTCCTGCAGAGCAACATTCCTCTGTCTGAAAGGTCACAACTACAGATAAATCAAGACTGTCAACAGCTACAGCAGCATGCTGATAAAAGAAATAAAACAATTTATGGAGCTATACTTCTCACAACAAGCCTTTGTCAGGTTGTCATCTATCTAACTTCAAACACTTCTGTGTAGAACATCATTTTACTTTGCTTCTATTGTGAAATTACCTTTAAGTGTCCATTATGAACTTTCCAGTTATTGAAAAAAAATAAATCAAGTTTGTAGTATCTTCGATCGAGATAGTCTTTCATGTTCATTATCCATATATTTTACTGCCAGGTCAAACTAAAGTGCCCACTGAGAGAGGCTGTCATTAAAAAAAAAAAATTGGCTATGAACAAAACCAGTAAAGCAAAAGTTCTTACTATTTTACCACCTGATGCATTAACCAATCACATATGTTCTTGGTTTCTCAGCTTCTAATACATGTCTTGACTTCTAAGTATGAATTTAGGTTTTTCTATAAAATAATTTTTCTTACTAAAATTTTCTACGTCTTACTAAAATGCCCAGGCTATACCCACAAATAAAAAGTTATAATGTATGATTACTGCTTAACAAGGTAATTATACACTGAGTTATCTAATGTGGCTTTTCCTGATGTTCACTATAAAAATTTTTAGTAGTGCTTCCCTTCCTGAAGGCAGAATTTATTATAAAGTTTTTCACCAAGTGTGATGTTGAGATTTATCGTAAATAGCAGTTCATATTGTGCTAAGTGATCATTGAAGCAAGTATTCAAGGTAAAAAAAAAAGTGAAATATCAAATCTTTTCAATATTCAACACCTTCTCAATCCTTCATGGTTAAGTTGATCAGGAAACAAAGTCAAGTTTCAGTGTAGGTGATCTAGTTTTAATGTTCAAGGCACAAGTTCATTCCTGCTGTAAGTAGATACAGCTGTTAAAGTTAATGAATTTGTACTCATGTTGACAATAACTACAATAGCATTTGTTATGTTGACTCATAATTTTTTTCATTGTACTGCAATTTTACTGCATCTTAAGAGGTGACATTATGAAGGCTTTCAGACAGGATAATTGGAAATCCATTAGAAAACCCTGCATGCTATGCTGTGTTTGTTTAGGTTTTTTTTTAAATAGCAACAAACATTTACAGTGTGAAGCTTTTTGAAAAAGTTTAGATTAATTGGACTAGTAAATCTATACTGTTGATGAGCAGTCTTCATAAGTGTAATTAACTTACAGAGAACATAGATGAAATAAACACTTGAATCTAACATTGGATTTAACTAAGACAAAAGTGATTTTATTACTGCCTTACATATCTATGCAAAAAGATGAACTATTTTAGATTCCACAATTCCTTTAGCAAGTTTAAAAAAAAACCAAAACAACCAAAACACACAAAAAAAACCAACAAAACCTTTGCCTAATATTTAATTCAAATTTACCTCAGTCTCAACCTTTATTTTATAAAGCTGTAATTGAATTTTAATGTGCACTTTGGCTTATTCCCTAAGGACATGGAAAGAGGATATGTGAGGGAAGATTATTAGCTATCTGCAGTTCTGACTGTGAAAGTTGGAGTTGTTTAGGCTTGTGAATACATTTTGGGCTGGGGGGACAAATCTGGGACACCCACATAGAACTGCGGTGACAAGCAAAATATCTGTTACCATAAGTATCTTATGGGGATCAGACAGTTCACTGGATCCTGGAGAACAGTAAGGAAGAAAAATACCATAAAAGAAATGGATAGCAAGTGTCTATTGGACTACTTATGTATTATCTGTCCAAAAACTGTGTGTGATTCACAAGTCAGTCTTGACTGGATAAAGAGAAAAATGCATTAATTCCATTTAGATCATTATATCAAATGTATTTGTCAAACTTCACCCTGGTATAAGTATGCTACTCACTGAGGCATATGTCAAAGACAGAGTAGGTGTTTTACCTGAATGAGGGATCTGTCTCCAGGCTAGTCAAATAATGCTAGGCAGGTTTTGTCTGCTATCAGATGTTAATTCAAGATAAAACCTTCAGCTCTAGAAGACAACAATTTTTGACAGAACTGTCAGAGGCATTTGCTAAATAAGGTGTTGATATGCTGAGACAATATATATTAAAAAAAAAAAATAAATTAAAAATGGAAACTCTTCAGGACTCCAGGAAATGGTTTTGCTACAAATTCTAGTGTGTTTTAGCAGGCGTGGAGTCTGCCTTACAACCTGAGATGAGACACATTCAGACATCAGATGCAGGTCTGATAAAGTGAATGATCTAAGTGTCCACAGCAAGTCAGATGAATATAGGTCAAGATATCTTTTGTGTCTGGGGGAAATGAAGGTAAGCACATTTTTCTTTCTTTTTTAAAATTCTTTCGAGATTTTTAATTGAGGTATCTCACTCTGCTATTGCAAAATTTGAAGTTAATATACATTCTTAACCTGACTTGACCTAAGCACAATTTTACAGTGACTAGCAGAGAAACTTCCCTTACCCAAAAGTAAGACAGATCCATGAACCTTGTTAAGGTATCCAGGAGTTCCAGCAGCCTCTGTAGAAGCTGTGAATTCCTAATTTGTGAGATTGCATCACAAGGATCTGAAGAGAGAGAAATTTTGTTTTGGTGACTTGGAACAGCTAGGAAAGCTCTGACATACATAGGGCACTCAGAAGCCTGTCTGAACTTTGACAGCCTTGAGGGACTTTGACACAGAAGACAAAAAAAAAAAGCAAAACAAAAAAACACAAACCAAAAACACAATAAAAGAAATTAAGAAAAATACTACAAGGAAATAAGACACAACTAGGTCTTGTAATATTCTGTTGGTTCCAGAGCTCTTTTTCCTCACCAAACATTATCTGATTAATGCATAACAGCAAGAGACAGTTTCTATTGCAGAAAAGCTAGGGAATATCACTAGGAATTAAAGAAGGGCAAATTCAGACTGAATACTTCTCTCCCCACTAAAACACCATATCTGTCTGTTTTGTTAGCTTCAGAAACACTTGTTTCGAAACCTGTTAAGATGAGCCATTCACTTTTTAATTTTTACGTGAAAGTACTTATCAACCAGATTTAAATGGATTTTTTTTTTCCCCCTCTGGAATAATACCAGTTTATGAACTTAAACTGCAGGGATTGTTCTTTTAAGAATAAATAAATAGCAGTATTTTTCTTTATGTAGGCAAACAGTTACATTACCCAAAACATAAAGCTTGCTCAGCAATAGGTAACCCTGGTAAATCATGCTGAACAGCTGCCTGGTGTCCTGCTGAGACAAAAGGAAACATCTCTTGCCATCTTTGCTTTTATTAAAAACGGATTCTATGAGTGCAGGAAAAATAATTTAACATGGTGGTTTACTTCTGTGCATCTTGGTGTTGGATTTGATACTGTCCAGCTTCAAGTAAGTTCAGTATGGGGAATGATGTTCTGCAGTGACTTTCAGATATCAAGCAACCACAAGAGTTCTTTTAAAATCATTTACACATTACTTCAAATTGCTCAGTTTCTGGACACTTCTTTTGAACATCTTTATCAGAAAAACTGACAGTGATGGTAAGGAATTAGGTTGTAGCCTCTAGCACAATTTTCATCAGTATGCTATAGACTAAAAGGCTTTGTAAGGCTGTATTCTTTCAGATGCAGTTAATGATTAACCAGTCCATTAACAACAGAGCTAGAATATCATTAAAAGAGAAGCTTGAAGCACTAATTTACTAAGATGTATTAACTGTAAATTACCTTAACATGTATTCCTCTAATTTTTAAATTATTGTAGATTGAACCTATTTCTAAGTAAAATAAAAATAAATACATATATAGTAAGATGTCATGTGCATGTGTACATTCTGCTTTGTCTTTTTAATCTTTCTTTTTTTTTTTTTTGGTGATAGAAACCAGTTAGGTTAATGGAACACATTCTGTTAAATGAATTTTGTACCCTATAGCCTGGTCAACCAGATATTACTACTTTCCGCAAGAGCTATAAAAAACCATCCTATAAAGTATGGTTGAGTCCTATATTTCAAAATTGAATTGTATTACTCTGAAAATAACTGGTACTCACAATATAGATTTTAATGCGCATTTTAGAAACAGCAATCATTTTAGCAATTTCAAATATAGGACCTTGTAACTTTTTGATTTGATGAAACAGCTACTGCGTTTTTAACATCACACTACAGAGCTTTATCAGGAGTGAAAGTCATTATGGTACTGTAAAGATTGAATGTATTAATCTGAATTAAATAAATAAAGTATTTTATAAGCAATTCATGGAACTTCTGTTTAGATGAGATGTTTAATGGTGTTTCAGAAACTGAACTCATTTTGATATGGAGATACTCCAAGCTTAAGACAACATTAACAGTTACTGAAATTCACAACAAAAGAAGGCTTATATGAGTTACTGTATCCGTCCTTTCCCCATTAATCTTTTGTGTATCTGAGTGGGAGAGTGCATTGCTTATATTTCTACCAATCCACTGCTAGTATAACCACAGTCTTCTATAATATGCACATTTCAAATACGGATGGGATGATGTTACAAGATGACCGCACATATAACATTCATTTATAGTGACTTATGCAAATCTTCACATCTTTGAGGAATCACATACATGAATTATAGATAAACATAATGTGCCTTTCTCTTGCCACATACTAAAACAAAAATGCATATAAAACATTTTAAAAAGACATGTAGAATCTATTTCCAGTTAAGGTATGCCGTAACTATGCACCTGTTCTTTCTGCTTCCTTTCTCCATAAAACAAGCTTTTCCTGACAACTTTAATCCAGCAGACAGTAAGTTTTGTCTGGTGAAAAAAATACAATAATTTTCAAGATTACAGAATGCTTTTGTTGTAATGAAAGATGATAATGAGGCCTAATGAAAGCTCAGTGACACAGAAATGTCTGCCTCAGTGTTATAAATCTTTATGGCTTATATCTTATTAAAACAAGTGGATCAATGTGAAATAGTTGGTATTTAGGCAAAAAGCTCATTAAGTGGAAACAAGATTTGCAGTAATTTGTGCTTCACGAATTCCAGATGGAGTAGGTATTACAGGAAGCTTTTTCATTGAAAATTAATAGATACAGAAGATACATTTTAGCTTTGAAGACATGCAATAGGTTATTTTTCAGATAAGAGTATCTAATGAAAAAGTGCAGGAAAGTAATGTTAACAACACATAAAGTGGTCCAGCAAGCAAAATAGGAAATCAGATGTGATGCACATTTACTTTAAAAAAAGCAACATTTTCCTGTAAATTTTAGCAGAGAACAAAATTTATTTCAATTTTTTCTAACCCTCTTTGAGATGGTACCAGTTTAAAAGAAAGTTTTATGCTGGTTCTTATAGCAAGTACATTTCTCTTCAAATAATCTCTCTTCAGGGAAAAGCCAGTGAAGTTTGGTAACAAATGGAAGACTTGTGACTATGAAGATTGGCCTGGGTAAGGATAATAATTTTATTTTCTGGAATTTAAAAGTTTTGGAGGTTACTAATATCTTTACATTTTCTACTGATACCTTTAAAAAAGATTTGCTACATTTAAATAGCATATTTGCATTTCAGTATAGAAGCTTGAACAGCTCAATAAACAAATCATCTTTTTTTTCTTTCTCTAAGTAGATAGTGTCTTACTTCCTGGGTCAATACTGACTCTACTATCAAAGAATCAAACTGCAAACAAACCTGCAATATTCTGCTATAAAGATAAAATCTGTAATACATAAAATAATAAATAATACACCTGTATTCCCTGTATTGGTAGCTATAACTCAATGCGATCTTAACAAAACCCAAGAAAATTAAATCAATTTTACCACAATGGAGTGGACTGCAGAGCCCAGTGTGAAATTAGGGGTCTAGACTGCTAGGGCTGAGCTCTCTTGTGGTTAGATTACTTTTCCTCATCCACTAATAACCTATGAATGTATTTGAACACAACATTTCTTTACTATTGTTCTATGAAATGTATGTATCTGTCTATCAGAACCTGGAAGTAAGGATCAGTTACAGCCAAAACAGCACAATGACTGGCTTTTACCCAAGTGAAAGCTAGTAGCAAACTCTTGATATGGAATATTTCAAGCTTCCAAGAAAACCAGCAGTTTTACAGTTTCTTGGTGCTATTTTGCATCAGAAACAATTTAAAATTATTTAATCTCAATTTTTCCAAATTAACAAGATTAAGAAGAATTACTATTCCAGACAGCCATTTGTTACATGGCTTCACAACTGCAATTTAGTCCACAAAAATCTGGCTAACAGGATAGCTTGGTAGAAAAAAAAAAAAAAAAAAAATTAAGAGAAAACTCCAAAAGCTAATTTCTGCTAAAGTATAAAGTTTAAAGCACACTAATTATTCCTCACAACCTCAAAGTAATACATTTTCTTACTGGGTACATGATCATTTGCTTAGAGTTTTACCATATGCATATGAACACTTAACATATTACCACAACTAATTTATTATTAAAACATTAACTTTGTATGTAATTTACTAATTGGAGAGACTAATTTAACAGAAGTATCATATTTTTGCTTTCTAGCCTAGGCAACAAATTAGACTACTAGAGGTTTCCTGAGCAATAACCCTTTTCAATCACTCTAAGAAAGGGATGTAGAACTTAATTGATAAGTGTTGTATATTAGTGGATATATCTTTAAATTGGAATTCAATGTACCTAGGTTAAATTTGGTTTGCTTTTACCAAACCATTTAATCTTTCCTCAAAACCTTTCAATTTTTTTGTTCAAGTTGGTCTTACAAATCACACCTGATTTCAGTAGCAGGCTTTAAACCATACCATCATATATGTAAAGAGGAAAAGGTATTTGTTTGCTCTGTAACCTTTATAAAGTTCCATTTTTGCAAAGGTTCCTTCAAAGGAAAAAGAAAATTAACTTACATTTCACTGAACTGTTTCAGGACAGAAGGGGATAGTTGCAGGGAGGTGGCAGCTCAGCAAAATTAAGGATGAACATAGCCAGAAAGACTTGTGTCTCTTAAATATAAGAAAACCTCTGCTTAATTTACTCCCCCGACTTTTGCCAGCTTTTGCTGGTAAGTACCCTCACATCTGATAGAGGAAAAGGACAAACAATCATTCCTTTTGCAAGCTTGACTTACAAAAAGAGACTAAATGTGTCAGCTATTTCCTGAAAATTGGTAGCTATTTGGGCCTCAAGCTAGGCCAGCTGTACCTTATTTAAGGAGTCAGGAGTGCACAAAGCAGGAACTGCTGCTGCAAATGGTGGATATATAGGATTCAAGTCAGGTACTGAAGTCCCAGGACTACAGAATTTTGGTGCATAAGCAGGTCCACCTTCACTGCTACCAGAATTATTTTCACTTTATCTAGTAATGACTTTGTTTCAGATTGCCTCAGTGCGTCTGAGCTTTGGGAAACCATGTTTATTTTTTTGCATATGTTTATACACCTCCTACTGTCCTACATCCTATCTCATTGTTTTGCAAGCCTCCCTCGGTTTGTTGGTGACATGTTACAAGCAAGACAATTTTCCCTACTGCCTCATCACATAATAACTGATCTGCTTTTCAACTCAGTTGCAGCTTAGGCTATATGAGCAATTCAACTTTGTGCAGTGTTTCAAATATCAAACTTCAGCAAAGTATAACATACTGTCAGGCTTGGTTTTTTTGGTATTTTTCCCCCCTCCTGTGCTTGCACATCAAATATACATATTTTTGTCTTTGAAAATATGAGGCTACCTTTTGCTTTTTTACCTTGCATTGATCAGGCTAATCTCACCTCAAATTCTTCAGTTTCTGCATTTTAAAAATAACCGGTGATTTATAAAAAGGGCTTTCTGACAAATACTCTTATTCCTTTGTAAAGTTTGTTCAGACTCATTGTAAATCAGATCCAAGCTGTGTGAACCCTTTCTTTCCTTACAAGTCTCAGTATAAAATGTTTTTTTTTTTAAATATTTTTTTTTCACCTGGTAAGAAGCTTTCACTCTGAATGACACTTTATTCTAGTCTCTGACCTGCAGTAAGAATGCTTTTCTTGTAGTTCTCAGAAGTCTGACATTTAATCCTTTCATTACATAGTTTCCACTGACAAGCTGCTAAATGCATACAACTATGCCTAGGCCAAACAAAGCTAGTGTGCCTGTAATGACACAAAGTCATAGAGCAGAAGGTCAGATACTATTCTGAATTTTAATCATCAAATGATAGTGATGAAATATTAACTACTCAAAAGCGTATATCACTAGGATTCACAAAGGCAACTGTAACTTCAAATGACATTATTATCAGTGTTCTGTTTTTGGAAACTTGCCTGAAAAATGTGAAGCAATAAAAAAAGTACTTCACATAATTACTAGAGTGCACTGATTGGTTAGCATATGCTAATTTACAGTTACATCTTTGATTCATGCATTTCTCAAATCAGCTGTCTGGAGAAAACACATTCAAGAATTTTCAGAAAAAAAAACAAAACCAAACTGAGCAGCCAGGTAAAAAATACCCTATGTATTTTTAATGCCTTATAGCTTATTCATAACATTATCCATATTTTAATTTATTTCTATAATGGACCAGAATGCAAGCTACTAAATACTACATTGCATTTAATTAATATCTAGTTGACATTGCAGGACTTAAATAATTGGTATTATTGTTTATATATGCTCTGAATCTGCATAATGCAACCTGCTAAATCTCATACTGTCAGTAGCCAGAAACTTTGTCTGAAGAATCCAGGCTTCTGGTAGTCTCCACACCAGACATGTGCCAAGGTTATTCTAAATAGTTTGATATACATACAAGATGCAGTTCAATGACATACAGAAATACTACTAGCATACTTCATAAGGCACTGGTTAGGAGATGTACCCTAACTTGCAGGGACTGTTGGTGTACTGCCACATTGGTGAAGCTATCTTGTTTTCAGTTTCACACCTGGCAAATAACCAGCTATTTTTTTATATCTCTCAGACACATTTTTCTGGACGGGGACTAGCATCAGGCTCATATGAGACAATTTTTTCACCTTGATCACTTCCTACTCTAAGCCATAAAACTGGGTAACAGGGTGAGAGGTTGGAAATAATTCAAAAATATGGACAACAATTATAAAAAAATTAAAACAATCCAGAATTTGTATTAAAACAGCATCTTCTGTTAATCAGAAGCACAGGACTGAGGAAGTATTTTTTCCTAGGCAAACTACTGCTTTCTCAAACATTTCCTGACCAGAAGTTAGGCATTAGCATAGACTAAGGTGATCCTTCTTAACAATCACTTTCGGAAGTTCAGAGAGTTGGGTAGGATGAATGTGACAGAATAATGCCAGCTTGTCTCTGGCCTAGTAAAATGCTCCTGGAATACACTAGCTCATGTAGTTACTGTGTCCCGTGCAGCCATTTCTTGACAGACTTTTACATTTGCATTAAAGGAAATATATAGCACGAGTGCTCTGGAGCATGTGGCTTTTCTAGCTGGCTTCTACATGCACATTAAGGTATTGGCTATAAATATAACCCTGTGCATGAGGTGTTCAGAGACCGCATCTATTCATATGAGTTACAAAAGCTATCTGATATCACCTGAGACCTTGTTTGCAGCCTCAGAGTTAACATAAATAATAACCATGTGATTTCATTGAGCTCTGTAGCATACGAAAAGTGCAGATCTTTCATATATCCAAGTGGAGCTAGAGGCAGCAGTGTGTTCATCAGTTACAATTGTTCAATTGCTTTGATAGCTCTTTTAAGAAAATGAAAGTTCTTCCATAGGAAATAGCATTCATAACAGCATGATCTAAATTTACCTGCTGTCAGCTTCATCCCAATAAACTCATGTGCCTCAGCATTCTACTGAGACATTTTTGTTTCATGCTTCCCATTTAAATACCAAAAATGGTTGACTATTATTTCATTTCTTTCATCATTTTGATTAGGTCACTAAATTCAAGTATGGTAAAATTGAGTCTATGATACAGGTTGTTGCCATTCTCCAGACGAGTCTGGAATGACTGTGCTGAATGTCCCAGCCCTGTGAGAACCCTGTCCCATTGCAGTCTGAGATGCTGAGCAGAAATCATTATGCTTTCCCAAACTGATGCTTAACAAATAACTCTGTCCATCACAGCTATCTTGTTTCAATCTGATTAAAGTCTGCTCTATGGGGATCAAAGGACTTCTAATGTCCTTTAAAAAAAAACCCAACCCAACAAATTACCAGATATTTTTATCACTTGGACTAAATACAATCTTTAGTGTAATTATTTCCAAAATATATGGAACCATATTTTAATTTATTAAAGCAGGATTATTAACTCTTAACTGCAGAGATCAAAATAATGGCTCGTTTATTTTACTAGTCTCTGTTGAATAGGTCATGTGCACAACTTTCCAAGATATGTAAAACCAGCATGACATTTTGATCCACTGGAGTGTCTGGAGGCAATGTCAGTAACCTGGAAAGGGGGAATTAAAACAAAAACAAAACAAAACAAAAAAAACAAATAAAAAAACAAACAAACCCAAAAAACAACCCCAAAGAAACCAAACAACAAAAAGGAAAAAAAAATCTTGAAAATCTAAACACATCTGTATGCTTGTTTAGACACTACCTCCATGCAGAACAAAGCATTCAGTATTTTTTATTTCCTTACCTCCTGATTTTAATTAGAAAGCAATAAAGTTCATATGGTTCTACTTGCCTTCTCCAGAAGTTCAGCCACAGGGCAGACTAAACCTGGACTCCTCATTTCTCTCTGGTTACTCATTACTGAGAAGTCTCTTGTTCTAGTCAGTGACAGGAAGATATTTCATACCTAGTACTGTTGTTCATGGAATTTCTTCTGTTGTTTTCTCTCCTTGCTCAACAACTCCTGTTACCTCTGGGGGAAGAGACACTCTGAGCATTGCTCTGGGAAAGCAAAAAAGAATTCAAAGAAACTGATGACATTTTCTTCACCTTACCTTCTCATATTAAGAAGATTTTATCAGGTTTTTTTTTTTTTTTAAGCACTGCTTATCTTACAGGTTGAGGAGGGAAGGATACCTTTTCTCATTTCTGTGACAGACAGCTAGCCTAATCAGGCAGGTTATAGCACAGAAGACTATAATTGGACACATAGAAATAAATAAGGTGAATTTATACACTTGCATCAGCCACTGAAGCTTAAATTTTAGCTATACCAAGGAAGTAATAGAAAAACAGCACACCTCTAACAACCAGCAGTTTATTTAATAGTTTCTTTAAGCAACAGACAAAGCCGATTTGGAATTGGTATTGATAAATCCACTTGCTGTGTTAGTGCTAGATAACCCAAGGCTAAGCAATAACTGTTTATAGTAACAATTCACCCAGGTAGCCTTTGCGAACTAGCAGAGGCACAACTGCTTACTGTAGGCATCCCTGCTAACGGGGAAAGGAGAATGAATCAGACCCACTGATCCACCAGAAGCCAATGGAGTGTCTCCTCTCAGTGAGGTATTATCAGGTTACCTGCTTGAGATGAAACTATGACACACCTGAGGTAGCTGAGGCACCAGATACTTGGTTACCTGTTGGAAAGAGAAATCAGTTATGGGGGAACAAATCAAAATATTAACATTGATTTTATTATGGAACAGAGAATGACACATGAATACCATGATTACCATTAATACAATAAAGAACTAGTTTCTAAATGTATACAGCATACATATACTTAAATGATGTTTTTGTCCAAGTATAAATAAATTCTATTTTGCTGTATTTGTTGTGGAGGAAAAAGAAAAAAAAACTTCAGAAAGGGAAAAATAACTTCAGTATAAAAGTGATGCAGAATCTATATGGGATTCTGAAAATATTTTGTGCAAATGTATAGTCAAAATTGAAATCGTTCCTCAGCAAACATCTCTGTGGCCATGCTGCTGTTTGTAGAGTAGTACCTCTGAACTACTGAAAACCCGACAGTCTTGAAAATAATATATTATTCTCCTGTCTGATTTTGATCATCACATGTTTCTTAAACATTTCTGAGAAGGGTAGGTTCTTCCTTTTTAATTCTTACTCAGATTGGTTATTTCAGATCCTTCTCCTGATAGGCAGTATCATTAGCATGGGCAAGAAATTGTGAAGACATAGTGCTCCAGCCTGTGTTCAGAAGGAGTACCACTTGTGTCTTTGAAAGTCTAAACATACTATTTGCAACTAGTTGTACCAGAACAGAAAACTGCATCACTACCGACTCACTGAAATAAAGGCTTATAGAACTTCATTGCTGCTGGGGTGCCAACCAACTTTCTTCATAATATAGCTGAGATGCAATGCACATTGTACTTGATGCACAGCCCCAGAATACTGTGCTTTTAGACTTTGCTGGTGCACCTTGCACAATGTAGTCCTTGTTTTGGTTACAGCTGCATCACCTTCTGCCGTTTGTCAGATGCATTCAAATTTCATTGACTAATCAAGTTAAAAATCCTTTCAAAAACATTATCACCATTTTCAACAGCCTTCAAAAATTTTGTTGGTTTTTTTTTTTTTTTTTCACACAGAGAATAGAGAGTGCTGGGAAACAAAGTGTGAAAGCTTTTTCCCAAGAAGATGATGTCTCCTGGCACAGTTTTTTAGAATCTCTCTGCTCTGTAAACAGGCATTTTTTAAAAATTTCTGTTTAAAGCATGTCTTCCTTCTCCACCCAGCTGAGGTCTTAGGAATGCATGCCTCAATTCACTTGCCACAAAATATCTATAAATCTATATAATTTATCCCACAGAGTACGTAGCCTGGTATTGAAGAAGTTACTGTAAAAAATGCAGTTCCATAATAGAAAAAATATTACTTCTGGATGAAAAATGTCATTCTTACAGGTTGAATTAGTGACTACCTTGAATATCTGCAGTTGTGTGTGGTCTAAGATCTCCTTTCTCTTTGGAATCTCAAAAGCTTGACTTTTTTTTCCTGTATCATGTCAGTGCAACTGCAACATCTGCAGAATCTTAGAGCTTTTATCCAGCTTTTGTATTTCTACTCATTTTTCACCTGACACCTTGAACTGTTAGCTGTCTTTCGAAATCCAGTGGGTTCCCACAGGACTATTCACTGATGAGTAAAAAGCTGAACTTGGATGTGACCTCTAGGTCTCCTCTTCATTTTCCAGCTTGTTAGCAGATTGTTCGTGTGCAGTTTGATACCAGACAGAAGCTATTGCTGTAGGTCTATTTTGTGCTTTAGTTTTTTCCCCATGTGGTACCATTCATCTATTTTTTTTTCTTTTCTTTTTGAAGAAAAAAAAAAATCTGCTCTAACAATACAGTAGACATGAAGAGCTTGTCTGGAAATCTGTGATGTGAATTACACATTTTATGGAAAACCTTGTAGAAGTAATATTGCCAGATCATACCTGAGAGAGAGAAAAAGAGAAAGGACAAGATTTTCTGAACAGGTAAACCATTCATATTTTGATTTTGGTATTGATCGTGTGTATAAATATTTTTCTGTTGCTAGATAAGTCTTGTGACTTTATTATTTTTTTTTTTTCAAAATAAGTACACATCAGTAGAGACAAGCCTGGGATATTTTTGATCTGGGTTTAGACAAAAAATGCAAATAAAGCTGAAATTGATTTTTCCTTTGAGGGAAAAGGTAATATAGCTATGTATTGCAGTTATTCCCATGTGATGCATATACAGTGGTGCTATAAAGGTTTTTTCCTCCCCTGTCTTAAATTGAAAAGTTCCAAGAATCAGCACCTAAAAATCCCAGTTTCTTATATGACTTGGTGTGCAGTTAACTTGCCCTGAAGAGATCTGAGAGATTGTCATAGCTCATGTATATTGTTCCTCTTTTTTTTTTTTTTTTTTTTTTTCGTGGGGCAAAAGTCTACTCTAAAGGAAGCAGAGAGACTGGGACAAAATTCACTCGTTCTAAAATACAAGTGCTGTAGTTTTAAACCCCACTGTAATCCTTTCTCTTTTTTTTTCCTTTTCTTGTCTTTTGTTGTTGTTGCTGTTTTGGTTTTCTTTTTTTTTAAATTAAACTTAGCAATTTATTTGCCCTCTTAGGCTACAAAGAAATTATTTGTGAAATCGGGTTTCCTTTTCCTCATCTCAAATTTTGAATCAAATCAGTGTCTTGAAATCTGACCCCAAACTAGAGCTTGTTTCATCACAGAAACAGTATCCTATCCTGATTCAAGCTGCACATAGAATTAGACATTGAATGTTGTGTAAGAATAGGGACCTTTTATGAATTATTCCAAACTTTAAGTCATTTTTGAACTTGATTCAGCAGGTAGACAACACTTCAGGAATTGTTTTAGGTTTTAATTTTCAATCTAGATCTAGTCTTTGTTACACCCAGTTGTCTCCAATAACTGAAAGCTTCCTTTTAGTCAAATATCTTTACATGGAAATCATTGTTATAAATAATCAAATTAACTAATTATTGGCTTAGAAAGATGAAAGTACGGTGAAATCCACCCAACATACACACATATGGGTTTTTTTAATTGCTAGAAGTCTTTTTCAGACAAACTTCCCTTATCACTGTTCCATTCCAAGTAATTCACAGCCATTAGTTTTCAAAAGTTTCTAAAATTCTTAAAATATAGTATTATTTCTTTTTATTTTCAAAACAAGTATAAAATGTCCATAGACAAAGATAAATAAACAAATGTATACAAATGTAAGTTTTAAAAAAAATTTGTATCTTTCAAAAATTTGAAGATACCATATATTTGTGGTGTTTGTAGCCTTTCTGCCTTTTTTACACTATCAAAAATAAATACTTCTTTATAACTGATATTCATTTTAATAACTAGGCACTTAATTTCTGAGAAAATATAGTGGGAAAACAATTCAGTAACTCATCATCAAGAGATATTCTTCCAAACTTTGAAGCCAGTAAATGATATTTTTTTTTTTTTTGGTTCTGGACTTTTGCCAGGTTCTGTGCGGACTCATATGCTCTCCAACTGACAAGCAAAAGCAGCTATAATCCCTCCTTCAGTAAGCTCCTTGCAAGAAATTTTACACTATAGCAAAGTTTAACTTGTTTGGCCAGGAAGGAAGGGAACCTCAGTAACAGGAAAAGGAATCAAATATTTAATGAATTCCCTGAGTGGCGTCCCATAAAAACCAATATCCCATAAAGCACAGATCATTATTTACAACTCTTCAATGCTGCAAAGTCCTCTAGGGAGAATGAAAACGTTTTAAACTCTCACAGGTTTTCTTGCTCCTATAATTCCATTATTGTACACCAGCTGAAATTCCTTAATGTAATCCTTTTGCCCTATTATATGTCTCTGGAAGTCAATGGTGTTTGTTTGTTTGTTTGTTTGTTTGTTTTTTACATGTTCCAGGTGATTCTATAACGACTACACTGGTCCCTTAAATATATGGTTTTCATAAGGCTTGATAGATCCCAGAGACTTACTCAGCATCACTGTGCTTTCCTACCTCGAAAGCTTCCAGGATTCTGCCCATTTTGAGACTACTGCAAGAAATCTTGCCTGTATTTTTTTCTTTTGTTCCACATTTCCATAAAGAGGTTATCTCAGGTAGACAACATTGACAGCATCAGCTTTAAGCATTTAAAACATGTACATTAGGAGTTCATGTTTACAGTTAGTGAAGGAAAACTAGATCCTAAGTCACATTATCCTAAATAGTTTCTTTGTGGTAGTGAACAGAACACAGAAAGAAATCAGGAAAAATACTCACAGTCTAAAATAGAAGGAAAAAATTCAAGGAAAAAAATGAACTGAAACAACATAGTAAGCCTCCTGAGAGGAAAGCTAAAAAGTAGTTCACTTCTGGGGCAATATAATGATTACTCAGAATTTTAGTTTAGAACTATGACAGAAGTGAACAAAACCAAAATACTTAAAAAATATTTATAAAAATAAATATTTTTAAAAGTGAGGGATTACTTAAAAGAAAAATACCGAAGCCTATAGTCATTTTTTTATGGTTAGAACTCTTTAAATCAAGATTAAATGTAGTTTAAAAGTGGAAATTATTGCCAGAAAGCACAAAGGTAATCATAATGGTCACTTTTGACCTCTAGTTCTATTCTCTGAAAAAAAAGAGAACAATTATTTTGCATTAATGATTTTTTGTCTACTTTAAAATTGAAAATGAAAATGAATAGCAATAGAGTAAGATGGTATAAATTGAAACAAAAAGTTTCTATTTACTCACTTTCAAACAAACTCACTAAATTCCATGCAGCTTTAATAGTCTTAAAGTAAGCTTGTTTGGTTTTCTCCTTTGTACATTTATTTTCAGCTAGGTTGCCGTATGTTCCAGCACAAATCTCAGAGGAGATAATTTACCTGCCTTTCCTGTCAAATTACATTGTAGAGTCAACAGCAGCCAACTAAGTGTGATATTCTGTGATAAAATTTCTGTTCCAATAAATCTGGTAAGCGGAATATCTCCTGTAAATAAAAATGTTTTAGACAATCAAATATTTAAATACTACAAAAAGAGGTTAAAATTGTGATCATGGTCAGTGAGATTGTTTATAGAATAAGTCAGAATATTCCAAGACTAGATTTTAAGAATAACTTAGTGGAGACAACTCACAAGTAAATCTGATGGACTTCCTTCAGAAAAACACAGGTTCTGCTCTTGATCCTGTAACTCCCAAAATCAGTGGGGAAGTTCCTCCTATAGATCTATTGACTCAATGAAAATTTTTATGCTACCATGTACAAACTAGTCATATCTGCCCCAGACAAGATACAGCACTTTAGGTTTTGATCTGGTGCCTGGGCAAGTCTAATGTTCAGGGACAGAAGACCATACCTATCCTGTCCCCAAATATTGTTCCTCTTCAGAATTACTGTGTTCCAAGTCTTGTGTAACTTCCCATCTAGTATATACAGTTTCTTCATCCATCTGTTTAGTATAAAATAGAGTAAGACTACATGTAAAATCCATCATTGATCAGTACAAGAAACTTATGCACTAGCTTTCCTCCCCCCCTGCCCCCCCAAGCTATAGATATTTTTGGAAAAAGGATAACACTGGTCACATTACTGCTGTTTGAACAGACTATAGAATATGATCAAGGGACTTCATGGTTAGTCAAAAGTGGAACTGTAGCTCTATATCAGGTACATTTTGTTTAAATTTAGATCTCACTGCTTGTAGCAGCACATTAAACCTATGCTAAGAAATTAGTCTCACAAATTTCTACTATGAAACATGTGACATTAACAGAAACTCTCTAGTCAGGATAGGGTGGAATTTTTGCATGCATACACTGTGAATTAACAGATACTTGTGTCCTGAACCCAGATATGTTAACTGGTCAGCTGCAGAACTTGTTTAGTTGGCCTGCTAGTTTAGGTTTTTTTAAAGGACAAAAGCATATAAAACTCTGTAAATATGTGCAACCTACATCATCAATTTTATACAGCAAGATGTTCAATGGATCTTATTAAAAATGTGACACTGTATTTTTGTGTATTTCTTTGCATCAGAAAAAGGAATAAATTGCACATCATTTAAATAAATAAATAAATAGCCTTAATTTTTCTCAGATCATAAAAATAAACCCTCTGGGTTTTTTGATTCAAAAAGAACACACGTTTCAAGTGCTGGTAACTTTCAGTAAGATTTTACTTTGGAGGAAAAACTGAATCACCCCTATAAATAAATAATTATCAGACTGTATGGAACAAATCAGAATGTATAGCAAAACGAATGCTCTTGGAAATTCAGTGGTAGGAATTAGAATATGTCTGTCTACAAGCACAGAAAGGCCAAGAAATTGAAAACTCCTAGAGAACATCACAATCACTTCAGATGACATATACAAACAATAGCTTAAATAACAAGCAAAAAACATTGTGAGATCAACTCTAAACAGATCTATTAATGCACATATTCAGGTACACTAATAGCTTCACTAGTTAAAATACAATCACATAGACTGTCTGATCAGGGTCAAAACTGGAGTCTGTGGCTATGGTAATTTAATCTAAAACAGAACTAGAAACTCTGGGTCTCCATATTCAGAGAATGCTAATGATAATTATAAACCACATTGCATTAGTTTTTTAAAAATATTACTATTGAAAATTTGCTGTATAATGTTGCAATTCTATTCTAGCAATAAGTAGTTTGTGGTATTTGCACAACTACAGCTAGGCTAATTTAAAAATACTTATTAACTATATGATATATAGTTACATATTATAAATAATATAATTCTGTAAAGAAACTTTATTTTTTTAATTATGTCATAATTTTTGAACTGACAGCTGAATACTAAGGAGGCTGATCAGTCTTTTTAATGGAAATGTGCAGTAGCAGAAAATGAGAAGTAATTTGATAGGTAGGGTATTTGGAAGAGTCTAGCCTTAAGCTAATCCAAAAAAATCACTGCAGTACAAATAATTTCAAGGCTGAATTTGCTCACCAGTGCTGACTTCAGAGGGTCTGCTGGGTTTCAAAAGTAACAGGTTTGATTTTTTTTTTATTACTTAAATTTGAAATTCCAGAGTAGACTTCCCATACTATGTGCATGTACTCTAATTTGTTTACTCTAATATCTTCATTTTGGCTTGGATTTTGAAGTCAGGAGATAGCCTCTAATCGGAAAATTTGAGCACACTATTGCCTGAGAATATAGACAATGCATCGAGGTAATTAACTACACCTTGTGTTCAATCTTATATTTAGAACACATGCACATGTTTTCTAATATCTCTTTTAAGCCTCAGCTTCTTCAAGAAAGAGTTGTTTCATTTGTTCTCTTTCCTAGACTGCAGAGAAGCATGTGGACAAATGTGCCATACACGAGTAAGCAAACTGACAAATGATACATTATCATTTAAGAATGAATGGCAAACTTTACTAACCTGGAAGTCTAAAAGATCAAAATATTCTGGGAGTTTTTCCAATTTATTTGCCAATAGCAGTGAGAATAAAGAAACAGAAAGTAGGAGTCTGGGACAGGAAAACAGAACTCTGTGATCTAGCTGGGGAAGAACTCATCTGCCTGTAAGTGTTCATTGGAGGATAGTTGAGAGGATTAAAACTAGCAGAATGTTCACTTTTTAAAAGAGCTTCAGCAAGGGACTCCAGTTCTTTGTAGTTTAACTATAGAGCAATTAGTAAATATCTGTTTGTCAGCTGATTTTTATCTTTCTTTTTTTTTATGTGTGGTACAGCAGAGTTTAAACTGCAGCTCCTTGTGAGCAACCTTTGCAATATGTGACATGCATTAGGATTAGATAATAAAGACCAAGTGTAATACATACCACACTACAGATGTATTTATGTGTAGATGTTTGTATGAAAAATGCTTATTTATTTATTTACAAATGCTGAAAAACCTTGCACGGTTTTTCTCAAAATACTTGCTAACATCAAGGGAGACACAATGATGGTTTTACAGCCAGAATAACTGCAGTAGGATTTGATGCAAAATCTATAATGGTTGACAGGTTGGGAGCTGTATGGTGTAATAACTGTAATTCAGTGAGAAAATGTGTTAAATGTTGTAAGTTATAAAGATTAAAAATGAACCTTGACAGAATTATAAAAAAAGACAGGAAAAAGGTTACATTTCAGATGGAACGTTTTCTAGGTATTAGAGCAAAGAAGTCAGAGTCATTCTGGCCTAATTAATGGGAGGCTAACTGAAAAGAAAATGAAAGATCGTGCTATTGTGAAGTACTAGGTGAGGAAAGAATGCAAAAGAACTTTCTAAATGAGATAAAGATGTTCCAGGATAGAAAGCTGATACTAAAAGTGAACGTAGAATCATAGAATCATTAAGGTTGTAAAGGACCTCTAGGATCATAGAGTCCAACCTTTCTCCTAACATCTATCCATCCATCCATCCATTAGACCATAGCCTCAAGTGTTACGTCTACTCATTTTTTAAACACCTCCAGGGATGGTGACTCCACCACCTCCCTGGGCACCCTGTTCCAGTGCCTCACCACTCTCNCTCCATCCACTTGAAGGCTGTAGTGTTGCATAAAACATACATAAACCCTTAGCTACTTAGCTAAGGTGAAAAGAAATAAAGTAATTAAAGTAAAACATAGCATACTTTGGGTTGGAAGTGACCTTTAAAGATCATTTAGCCCAATGCCAAATTTCTAAAACATAGAAACATATATAGAAGAGGGGATACGCAGTAAAGCTCTGAACCCTATCCAGAGGGGAAAAAAAATAAAAAAGTATTTCCATGCTAACAGTGGGGATGATTAAATATACACAAAGGTGGTAAAATATTGAAGAGATTTCTTTTCTATTGCAATCTATATAGAACATGAACAGAAGGTTCATAATCATTTGACACCATTTTATGAAGCAGACATTTCAAAATAGTTCATATCATCAATCTGGAACTATCCATATTATGTTGTTTACTATGCAACATAAAAAAAATAATTAGCTTCTGCATGGCATGTCTTTGGATTGCTCAAAGGCAAGGAGAAAAACAGTTTGGGAAGTGGAAGTGTTTTATGAGAGGTTTTCGCTATACAGCTGTGTAAGGATGGGCACTTCATTTCAAAGGGTCCTGCTTTCAGTAACATCTGTTTATTTCTCTCTCAGCTGACTCATCCAGCCCCCTGGTAATAATGCTCCTCTTGAGCTAAACTTATGGGACAGTGCTGAACTAAACCCATGCCAGTGGAGATTACACCAAACAGCTGCCACAGGTATACTACACATGTAGATCCAAGAGAAGGGGCACTGCAGGGAGAGGAAGCAGAAGAAGCTGAAGCGAAAGGCAGCATGCAGTGAGGTGCAATTGGAAATGACAAGCAAATGGAGAGAGTTGTCATCTCCTCCCAGAACCATCCAAAGACCTGTGTGGAATGCCAGACAGGAAAGAGTACTATCCCTTGACTATCCCTTGAATGGTCAGAAGATTAATGGGCACAACTAGAGGCTGTTAAGAGAATAGACTCAGATTCAGTAGAAAGAAAAATTAGAAGAGAAACATATTTCATAAAATTTGAAATAACCAGTACATTGACTGGGTAGTCAAAAGCAAGCTATGTACTTGACTTCAGACAGCATGGAAAAATGCTGTTACCACCACATAATCATAAAATCATAGAATGGTAGACATTGGAAGGGACCACTGGATATCACTGAGTCTGACCCCCCTGCCAGAGCAGGATCACCTAGGGCGGACCAAACAGGCACATATCCACATGGGTTTCTAGAGAAAAAAAACTGTGAGGATTGGCAGATAAATCTGAAAGCAGCCATCCAGTGAGACTTGGCCAGACTGGAGAACTGGGCAGAGCAGAACCTAATGAGGTTTAACAAGGATAAGTGCAGAGCCCTGCATCTGGGGCAGAATAATAAAGTACACCAGTACAGGCTGGGAGGTGATCTGCTGGAAAGCAGCCCTGTGGAGAAGGACCCTGGGAGTCCTGGTAGACAACAAGTTCTCCATGGGACAACAATGTGCCCTTGTGGCCAGGAAGGCCAATGGTATCCTGGGGTGCATTAAGAAGAGTGTCTCCAGCAGATCAAGGGAGGTTCTGCCCCCCCTCTACTCTGAACTGGTGAGACCTCACCTGGAGTATTGCATCCAGTTGTGGGCTCCCCAGCTCAGGAGAGACGGAGATCTGATCGAGAGAGTCCAACGGAGGGCTACAAGGATGATTAAGGGACTGGAATGCATGCCTTATAAGGAAAGGTTGAGAGACCTATGGCTCTTTAGTGTGGAGAAGAGAAGATTGAGAGGGGATTTAATAAATGTTTATAAATATGTGAGGCCTCAGTGTCAAGAGGAGAGGGACAGCCTCTTCTCACTCGTGCCCTATGATAAGACAAGGGGGAATGGATATAAGTTGGAGCACAAGAGGTTCCACCTTAACATGAGGAGGAACTTCTTTACTGTAAGGGTCACAGAGCACTGGAACAAGCTCCCCAGAGAGGTTGTGGAGTCTCTTTCTCTGGGGATTTTCAAACCCTGCCTGGATGCGTTCCTTTGTGACCTGTGTTAGATTATATGGTCCTGCTCTGGCAGAGGGGTTGGACTCGAAATTCTCCAGGGTCCCTTCCAACTCCTAATGCCCTGTGATACCTGTGAAACATATACAAACCTGAGGTTTTGAAATTTCAGTGTTAACTTTTTTGGGGAAACAAAATGGAAGCTGAAAGATATAATTGACCTAAACTGACAATGTTTTTAATCACAGCACAGCATAAATCTTTTATATAAAGGATATAAAAAGAATCATATTTTATTAGAAGCTTTGTATATGAAAGTACATATTCTGTATTTAAAAGAAAAATAGCTTTGAACATGTTTATTTTAGCCTAGAAAAAGCTGATACATCTTACCTAAGCATGTTTGAAATGTGAAAAAAAATTAAGGGAGAGTAATATGCTCAAACGTACACTTTTCTGGAAAACTGCTTATTATGATGTGTCACTATTTTCATGTTTGAATGAAAGCTATCAAATAAATTCTGATGTCAAACAACAGACCTAATGGGAGACAATTAATCTGAGCTTGAAGTATTTTTTGAATTATAGAGGGAGAAATTAAATGGGTCAAATTTAATTCCACTTTCTAAAGAGCCACTGGGACAAAGAAACAAACATGGTTTCCAGGTAGTTTGTGTGTTTCTTCTCTACTGGAACTGTTGAAATTAATCACATTTAAAATTAGTAAAGGAAAATTTTTAGCAAAGCTGCGTGTACTGCATTGACTATCAGTGATCTCTGTAGAGCTAGATTAGATATGTGTAAAAACTGGCACGTCTGGCAGGTTTACAGGACGGTAGAGGTAAAGCACAGTAAAAATAAAGAAAAAAGGCAGATATACCAGGTTTCAGAGCTGAACATATTGTGGAATTTTGGAGGCAAAAGAGGTAATTTTGTTATATGCTTCGAGAAAATAACCTGAATGGACAAACTATGGTTGCTACAGCAACCATTGGTATGCAAGGGATCCCATGGAAAACATTTATTGAAAAAGTCTAATGAATTTGGACTTGATTACAAGGGATGGTGAGGGCTTACTTTTCCAGGGGAAGAATTAAATTTGAGGCTTGTTATTGGTGTGAAATAATCGGAACTAAAATAAAGGTATCTTTTATGCTCATTTAACATTTTACTGTATTACTTTTTGTCAGGATTTGGCATGTGCATAGCAACAGGGACTTCCACAGAGTTTTCTATATAACAAAATTTGTGTGACAAAAAGAAATATCTAGCTGGTGAAAGATAATGTGGCAAGGAGATCTTTAAAAAAATGTAAGCTCTGAAGATGAACAGAAAGCTCCTCTAATTAAAATGAACAGGATTTTAATACCTCTGAATGAACTGCTTCTGACTGTAGATTACCATTCCCTGAAGACTGTAAGAGCTTCGTCAGCAGACAGACCAGTGACAGAAGCACGTTGTATGGCCTGGAAAATTCCTCTTAATCAGACTTTAAATTACTTTATATCTGTATTTTAAGATAGCAAATATAATACATACTTGGTGTATGATGATGAGCACTTTACCTTTTCTCTAATAATGCAACATACAGTAAGGTTTCCCACCCCAGGCCTAGAAAAATTAATGCATACTCTGTGTAATAGTGAACTGGAAGGATCCTGGTGCCAGAAATGACAGCCTGTGAGGAGCACTTGTGCAGTTAATTCTCTCAGTACACAGGGTACTCTTGGTTTTAACTGATAAAAAAGACAATGTGAGGAAAAATAGTAACATTTTGAGTGGCCATGAGAGAATAATAAATTTTTTTGATTATGGGTTGGAATTTAAGTCCTGAAAAAAGAAAGTTATTGACACATGAGTTGTGAGGCATAGGTGCATCTGAGGATGAGAGAGACAGGACTAAGCTCCATTTGTCAGATCATACAACACTTAGGAATCAGAGAGACAGAGGAAGTGTATTGATTAATCATATTAATCAATAATTACCTGTAGAGGCAATTTTCTTGGTGATGAAGCTGGTAGCTCCACCTTCTCAGCTTGCCTACTGGCATCACGCTACCTTCCAGACAGAGGGGAAGGTGAGCATGTTCGCAAGAACTGCCCCAGAGAAAGCTCTGAGAATTAGACTGAAGGGAAGCTATTTTGTACTGGTTATATAGTGAGAGGCTGTAAACCAACACAGAGCCTTCTTCACTCTTGTATGTGAGAAGTATTAAATAAGAAGGGCACCATGAAACCAGTGAAGTTGCATCCTACCTGTTCACTCCTTTATGTCTATCATTCGCTGCATGCCCTACTTAATCAGTAGTGGTTTCTTTTATAATAAGCAGTTCTAACAAAAAGAGGCTTCTGATTGTTCTAAATAGCATTGCCACTGACATCAAAACAGCATGGCATGTGTTTCTATTTGTAATTTATATGAATTGCACCTGAGTATTAAATATTAGGGCAGAAACAATCAGCTATTTCATGCAAATCAAATGCACTTCTTCTGCTTCACATGAGATAGATGCCAGCCTGACTCCTTCATTAGGTAAGAAGTGTTCAGGCTTTTCTTACCATATAATTGAGTGTTAAAAGTCAACTACAAATAAAGCTTATCAGCTAGAAAAAAAATTTCGTTGAAACAAACGGCAAAGGAGGTTCTGAGAGGCAGTGTGCCATTAGAAAGCTCAATCAGATCTATAATTTTTAAGAACAAAAAGTGCTACAACAATATTTAAAAGGAAATCCCCAAGGTAGCATCCTGTGAAACTATGCTGTGAGTGTGTGTCCCTTTTGCTGAAATAGAAAATGAGTTAAGAAGGAAATAAAGTCAAGCAAATAGACGTTATCAGAATGCTACTACTAATGGCAATTACATAAGCAAAATTTTTTTTTTCCTGCAGGTTTCCCAAATGAGGTAATTTCTTGATTAAAAATACAGAATTTCTCAATAGTCAAACTTTTTTTAACTGCTATAGTATTAGATTATGACAGGAGAGTCCAAATATTTTTGAGTTTTCTAACACTGGAATTTCTGCATTTTCACTTCATAATCCATAAAGCTATTAGACCTGACTCAGCAGCAAAAGTAACAAAATATAGAAGACTACTGTCAGATTTTCTACTTTAAATAAATTATATTTTAAATCCCTAACGTATGAAGAGTGTCTTACTCTATATAAATAACAATTTTAGGTAGCATATTTAAAAATTTATGTTATTACATTTTTATTTATATTTTCATTATAATTTTAATCATAAAAATGCTGGTCTGATGATTGATCCTCACATAAGTAGCAGCAAATTAAAGTCCACACTTTTACATACAGCACATCATCAGAAAAAGAAGAAACATCTGAAAACAAACCAAAGGATAACTTACATCTGTATGGATTCATGAGAGGATCTGCAGAAAGAAACAAAATGAGGAAAAAAGTGACATGGATGCTTCAGTAATGTACACTGAAGTGAAATAAAAAGTTCTTCACACATTGTCACAGACAATTCATCTTGACTTGAAATACATTTACTTAATGTATCGTCAATTAAAAAGAAAAAAAATAATCCAAACCAAAAGCCATTTAATCACTGATTCAGGTTTTGGCAAAAAGAGAACATAAATAATTAAACATATAAGTAAGCTTTCTTCCCCATCCTTTCCACACTCCAGTCAAGCACACTCCCAGTGTCACATACACATACACACCCCCTTCCTAGTCTCACCTTGCCCTGTTTTTGCATCAGTGGCACTCAGCCTGTCACAATCCCTCTGGTGAGGCGAGTAGTGGCACAGTAGTCTGGGGTTGTGTGTGCATTGGTTTCTTTCTGTTGCCCCATCATGTTTCTTGCTGCTTTTCCTCCACCACTCCAGGATTCTAAATGTCCTTTTCCTGGCTGAGGTCACTTGCAGTCCCCAAGGCTGTTGCTGTCCTGGCATGTCACCTGCAGTCTCCACTTCAGAGCTGTCTGTGACCAGCAGCAGGAACTCCACAGCTTTTCTCACACTGGGTATTCAGCACCACCACTGCCCAGCCCATGTCAGGTGAAAGACAAATATTTTTAGAGCACTGTTTCTCAGCCATTTCCCTCACAAGTAAGTACTGACCACCACAAAAAGTTATTGCACATCAATACAGATAAAAAAATAACCCATCCTAAACCCACAACAAACTAGAAAGCAAACAGGATGAGTAAAAGCTGAGCCCTTTCCTCAAGGACCAAATTAAAAAGAGGCTTGGTCAACACTCCCACAAATAGTTTCAGTAATGCACTTATAGGTCCACTCCTCTCTCAGATCCTAAAAATGTTCCCTTAATTTAAGGGAAGACTGAAATTACTGGAGTTGAACTGAACCAACACAGTAACTTGGACTTTGAGAGGACTGAAAAATCAAAGAAAATGCAGATAGGTGAATTTTGGAGTCTCACACTTACAACAACCTTCCAAAACCAATTAAATATATATGTGTGTTTGTATATATATATATATGTATATGCCTTAATCTGAAACTGAGACTGAAATTTTACACTTTTTAAGAATGCTCTTTGATCTTCTCAAGCCTTGAACTCTGGAGTCATTCACGGACAGGAACTAAAACACAAAACATTTCTCCTTTTGAACAGGTTTTCTTCCTAATATAAGACAATGCGATCTCTTAATATCCTCTTCAATCAATGTTTTTACAGGATGCAAACTAGTAGTTATTCCCTGTTCAAATTTCTGAACCACCACAATACTTCTTAATTAAAGACATGATGATGTCTGCCTCCAGGAGGCCTTTAACAAGTATGTATCACAAATTAATCTTGAAACAAGCCAAAAAATTTCTCACAAAAGTTTCAGGAATGCCTGTGCTGCACAGCTCAGCTCTCTGTAGGATTAGTAAGAACCCCTCTCCCTATATTGTCCACAGAAGTTTGCTCTGACATAGAAATCAGAGGAAGCTGCTCCCACTAGGAGCAGAGTATAGCAAGGATTATTTGAGATAAAGAGATTGATAAAATTCATTATCTTATAACACACACAGCATATTTTGTGATTTACACGACTTATTGATCCAATCAGTCTTGAATAGTGTGGATCCAAGGAAGCCAGGGTATATATTTGGATTCTCAAAACAGATCTGACAAACCTAATATCCATATTTACTGAGAAAAAAAAATTACTTTCTGTTCACAACCATATCATGTGTAAGGCTAATTTTCTAGTCTTCAACGTAACTAATGAACTGTGTGTCAGTCGATTACAGATCATGTATGGATTGACTTTAAAAGAATATGTTAGATAATGTAAAAGTTACCTCTCTACATAGCTATGAAGATGAGTAGTTTACTGTATCATTAGGTAATGCATGTATAATAAAATCTGAACAAACAAAACTATATTTTTCACTGTATACTGAATAAAAATATAGAAGTCTGAATTATTTGGGGAAAAAAAAGAGAGGTATTTACTCATAAGTAATATAGATAGAGCTGTTAATTGTTTATATCTGGAGATCAATACAAAAAATATACACATGCCAGTATGCTTGACACTAGAGCTATGATGCAGAATGCTATTTCTAAAATTCCCTTTTCTGAAAGATAAATCAGGCAAAACTTAAATAAAACTCAATGATTAAGGTTTGTCTTAAAATGTAGTCAACTGCTTTCACTGTTTGTTCATACATTATTCATAATCTCTATGAAACTGAAAATCTCTGTGGTGCCCACTGTGAAGTCCCAATAATTCTGCTCGAAAAAACAGAAAAGAGAGAGATTTTCTACACATTTTTGAACATCACGCAGAACCCTTTATTCCCTTAAATCATAAAAATCTTTGCTACCTGCCAATAAAATGTTGCATACCAAGAACAAGTAGACTTTAAAGAACCAACAGACCCCATTTTCCACTGCTACATTGGAAAATTAGTGCTGGATTCATGGTGTAATGACAGTTTGGGATGGAGTGAAAAGGGAGAGATTGTGATTTATAGGTTAATTCTTAAAAGGTTGGATGTTAATTTATTTAACAGCATGAAGGTCTAATTATTTGGTTACAGATACTTCCTGTAGGGAAGTTTCTGTTCTTCTCCTTATGAAGTTGTCAGGAGTTAAAGACCAGTTGGACTGCTGATGGGGAGAAAGTATCATATGTTCTTAAAGGAAGAGCACTGTAAAAACACTTAATTATTGTTTTTGTGCATGTTTTGTTTCAGTGAACTTTTCCAGCTATGTTTAAATTACAAACTATTCATAAATAGCACAACAGTAGGTGACTGTACAGTGCAATGTGTTCTCTAGCTGCAACATTCAAGCTCTTATATGATTTGACCTGCTGCTGTGACAAACGTGCTTTTCAAATAGACTAAAGAAATAAAATTTCAGGATCTTTGCCATGTTTTGTTGGGTGTTTTGTGTTGGTTTTTTTTTTAAGTTCAATATTATGTAGAGTAAGTAAGGTGAAAAAGTTGGATAATGCCAGCTGATATTATTGTCCTTGTGCTCCACTGAAAAACGAAATAATTTCTATATTGTGAAAAGAACCAGACTAATTTTTTTTTCCTGGTGACTTTAATGTGCTGTACTGTCAAAGGCTAAGCCCTTTGGGCACTACACAAAAATGATTTTCAGTCTGCATTACGGACTGTAGTGTAGTTTCTTTTCTGCTTACATAGAAGAAAAAAACAGCTTGTTTGAACATTGTATGGCTCACTGGAAGATCAGAGCATCTGTTTTAAGAGTGCCACAATATTTAAGCATTAACAGAGGGCAAACTTGGACAAACAGCAAATGGAACGGTCAAACAATCAAAGAAAATTGCTTTACCATGCTCCACAGAGTAAATTTAATCTCCCCACCATGTGTCTTTTAAAGGAAATCTGTCACGTATAAACAATTGCATGCATGTAGATTACTTTGTCTTCTACTTTGTTTGCCTGACTTTCTTTAAAGGAGTCCCAGCAACTAGGAACTAGGTTGACAATATACCCACTCAATCTATTTTCACAGAATCCTAGGGGTTG
>VWZY01004182.1:0-11813 GCA_013399075.1 Chloroceryle aenea
AATTTATTACCAAACAAATCAGATTAGGATAAAAAGAATAAATTCTTAAAACACCTTCCCACCTCTCCTCCCTTCTTTTTGGGACAAACTTTACTCTTATTTCCCTACATCCTGCCCTACCAGCAGCAGAAGGATACAGGAAGTGGGGGTTGCAGTCAGTTCATCACACTATCTCTATGACTCCTTCCTCTTCACATTCTTCCCCTGCTTCACCATGGGGTCCGTCCCATGGGAGACTGTTCTCTGTGAACTTCTCCATCATGGGTTCTTCCCGTGGGCTGTACTTTTCCATGAACTGCTCTAGAGTGGGTCTTTTCCATGGGGTCAGTCCTTCAGGAACAGACTGTTCCAGTGTGGGTCTCCCACAGGGTCACAAGTCCTGGCAGAAAACCTGCTTCAATATGGGCTCCTCTCCATGGGGTCACAGGTCCTGCAGGAGACTGCTCCAGCACAGACTTTCCATGAGGTCACAGTCTTCTTCAGGCACACCTGCCTGCTCCTGTGTTGGGTTCTCCACGGGCTGCAAGTAGCTATCTGCTCCACTATTGACATCCTTGGGCTGTAGGGGAAAAACTTGTGTTGCCATGGTCATCACCAAGGGCTGAAGGGGAATCTCTGCTGCAGCACCTGAAGCACCTCTTTCCCCTCCTTCTTCAATGACCTCAGTGTCTGCAGAGGTGTTTCTGTCATGTATTCTTACTCCTCTCTTCTGGTTGCTGTTTTGCGGTTGTTTTTCCTCTTAAATATGTTATCACAGTGGTTCTACCACTTTTCCTGATTGGCTTAGCCTTGGCCAGCCTCAGGTCCACCTTGGATCCAGATGACACAGGTCTGAGGGGAATAAGGGAAGCTTCCAACAGGTTTGCATTGAAGCCACCCCTCATGTTTCCCTGCTACCAAAACCTTGCCACACAATCCCCATATAGAACAGTATCAAAAGAAAAGCCAATGCTCCAAATATGGAAAGACAAAGTGATAAGAAACCTATACAAACACCATCATCCTGGAAACTGTCTTTATAAAGTTAGTCTTACATATTTTACAGATATTACAGATCCTCAGAATTCCAGTGTGGAATTATGCACTAAGTTAACATCACTGTTGTAGTAAGAGTGACCAAATGAAATATAGTCAAATCCTAAAATTTTTCGTTGGTCCTGTGGTTACAAATAATTCCAAGAATGTTTGAAATAAAATTAATGCTGAGGTGATGCTACATAGGATTTTATTTGATCTTGCAAAATTAAACTACTTAGTGCTATCTTTCTTAAGAAAAGGATGAAAAAGGATATTCAAGTGAAAAAGCAAGTCAAACAACATCATGTAGCAGTTCTGCACTTTATACAGTATCTGTGCTGAGAGAGTATCTTTATTTTCTGCAGTTATCATGAACTACAAGTAACTTTTTTTTTTATTTCAAGAATTTATGTTCTATTTGCATATTTAGAAAACTCCTAAAGACACTTAATAATATACATGAAGCTATTACCTCCAGTACTGAAAATTATCAAGTATTTCCTTCTATATTTTTTCATTTTAAACTGTGAACAACTCATTGCTTTTTCTGTTGTTTTCTTTTTTTACTGACATTTTCTTCCAACTTCTTGCTATTAATCAATAAATATTTTTAGCAGAATCAACTCTGCAAGGAGTGTAATCAGTCTTGATAATAGTATCATTTACTGTGCTGCTGTATAATAACAACAAGCAGGCATTACAGTACTTCAATTCAAAACAATATCTAGCTGATGTTATTATTTCATTTTTGAGGTATTTTAGCAAACTTTTATTAATAATTAATCTAGGAGCATGCTGTGTGGCACTTTTGAAATGTCATGTTATTTAACTTTTGTGAACTACTGCAAAGTACTGTACGAAATCCCAAACAGCTAAGTCTACAGACTATTCTATAGCTATGAGATTTACATATATCATATTGCAATGCAACAAGGGAATGAAATTAAATTTACTGCAGAAGATTAGCTCATGATTTATTATTCTCAGAAGAATACCAATTGATAATAAATTGGGAACGTGATGACTGGTAATAGGAAAAATTTATAAAATGAAGACCATACATAAAGTTTTCTGGAACAGTGTGACCTCTTTACAGTGTATCTTATCTAAGAGTTCCCTGCTAATATTTATCATTTCTGTGATCACAGAATCACAGAATTCCTGAGGCTGGAATAGACCTCTGAGATCATAGAGTCCAGCCTATGACCCAACACCATGACATCAGCTAAATCATGTCACTAAATGCAGCATCCAATCTTCCCTTAAACACCTCCAGGGATGGCCAATCCATCACCTCCCTAGNTTTTTACCAAAAGAGCAAAATACTGCTAAGATGACAGCTTTGCTGCTTTCTATGCTTGAAGAGGAAGATTTTCATTTAATAATCAAAATAATAATAATAATAAGGTAAAGAGAAGATTCTGCACCCCTATTTTTGTGATACAGAACTTAAATATTGAAACCATTTCAATAAATCACTTCTGTGTCACTTACCAATAGTAAGGAGAGGCAAAACTTCTGTCACTGAAAACACCAGCATCTGGACAACTATCAAATATCGTATTTATTAATAGTGTTTTACACTGGAAACGAAAATCAGAAGAGAATAGATACAGGAAGTCAGAGACAATTTCAACACAATGTATCCAAAAAGCACAATTATTCTGGACTATTTCCAGATTTTGGGAGTAAAACTGAATTTAGATGTTTTGGGGTAATGCTGTTACAATAAAGATTCAACATTTTATCTATAACAGAGATGCTATCTAGCTAGTTTTTATTGGATTGTAAAGTATGATGATATTTCCTAACACTGGATAAAAAATATTCCATAATTTTAAAGTTATTTGATTTAATGTCTAATGATACTTTGCAGGGAAAAAAATTGCATTATGAGCTCATACAGGCAGAGGATAACAATTAGAAATAAGCTTTGTTGCTACATCTTAAAAACATCTCTCAATTTCTTCAAGAAGAAAAGAAACATTGCATGGTTAAAGTTGTGATGTATCTGTCTGTTAATGAAAAATATAAATGTTTACATGTCTTTTTTTCTACTATGCTGCTGATATCTAATTCAAACATACTTAAATATTAATAGAAATTATAAATATTTCCTCAAATACAAAGCCTTAGTGGCTAAATGAAGTTTTAAATCTTTCTGCTGATTCCGGTGAATCATTTAGGGCTTGATCTCACTACTCTCTTAAGTCATGGGAAGAATCTTAACAAGATGAAAAAGACTTTAGGTGGGTCTTCAGTTGATGAAACCATATCCCACTCAGATATGAAGGTTTTTGACAACTCGGATGCACACAGACAGAATTTATGCTAATGAACTTGCTGAAAAAAAAAAAAAAAAGGAAAAGGAAAAGAGGCATTTTTCTGGAGAAGGAATAGAATAGTGCAAATTGTAAATCTAAAAAAAAATTAAACTGTATATTTGAAAAAATATTCTCAAAATTTAGCTTGTAATAATTTATTTTACCTGGATTTGTGAAAATAACAACAAAAATATAGTTATATTTGAATTTTATAATTGACATCCAGATTACGGTGGGGTGGGAATTAAATGGCTACAGACAAATTGTTTTTTTAATGTGTGTTCTTATCCCAAGTGCCCATAAGCATCAGAATAGAAGGCTACAAATGCATTGACTTTATGAATAGCTTTCTGTCCATGAATCTATATAGAATCCTTTTGCCACTGCATTGACTATTTATATAGTCCATTTGTTATATTTAGTTCAGTGATGGTCAAATTAGAACCTTGGTGGTCTGTAGAGGAAATAGTGTGGGAGTTCTAAGGGTATTTTTAGTAATCTTTTCCTACCTGTATATTTTTACAATTGAGTTATCTACAAAAATTTCATTACAAAATATTAATGACAAGGTTTTTTTCATTGCTATTCATTCATTTCCTGGGCTTCTTTTTCCAGAAAAAAAAAAAATAAAAAATTTATCTGTGCAAAACAATTACTGGACAAAATGAAAATACATTTTACTTAAATTTAAATTTTGAAGTATGTTCAGCAGTAGTGACTGACTGATGCCTACTGCTGAATATAGCATCTGAAGACTTGATTCCAAGGGAACCACTTTCATTAATAAAAAATCAGGAAGTAAACGAGCCTCCTCCCTCTGTCTCCCAAGTACTTTCTAGTGTTTTCAACAGATATACAAGGCAGATGTCAAAGTTAGATGAACAGTCTTTAATTATTGTCTTTTTTCTCCCTTAAATTGCCAATGATTTCACAATTACTTCGGTTTATTTCTACCAAAAGTAACCTTTATCACTGTATTCTGTATCTGGTGAAGCATGAAAATTCCAGGCATCTATTCATTGTCTCATTTATCCTTCTAATTCAAGATTACTAAATTGACCTTTTGACTTCATTAAAATGGATTCCTGAAATAAGCTTTAGAATAAAATTCTAACCATTGAATATCAATTATTTCCAGATTAGGAATGAATTTATATAGACCACCAGGGAAGTCGATCCTGTACATCTGATCCAAACACATAAAATGTCCACATTTTTCTCATTTAAAGTAGATGAGGACTTTTTGACTAGACAGGTTGCTTTTGTTACTATATCTCTAGAACTGCTGCTTATGTGTTATTTGTTTTATGTGGTGTTTGTTCTAATATATTCGTCATTGTGATTATTCCCTAGAGGAACTGTCATCACTCTTATTTCTTTGTAACTTTACACTGCAGATTTCATTAATTTCTTTTTACTTATGCTACAAAAAAAAAAGCAATTTCATGATTGATAATCTCTTAAATTGTACGGTAATACAGACATCTCCCTCCCCCCATCACCCTGGGCCACACTGCAATGAGACTGGCTCCCGAGCTGCATTGTGAAACCAGTGCCATTGTTGCTCAGATTTGAAATACCAGAGTCTGGAAAACCTCAGGAGTCTGGGAAAGCAAATTGCATTCTGATGCCTGGTATATTCTGACCTTGTGTGTTCATCTGGAACCAAACAAATTTTCCTGCACCACCCAGAGATGAGGTCAGTGAGGTGGAACAGTTAGGCACACCTTAACTATATCCATAACTCCTGAATACTTGGACCAATGAAAGAACAGAGACCCATCACGAAAGAGCCACACTAGCCTGACAAGATTAATGGCCAGAGTAGAAAAATACTATCCCAATCATCTTGAAACTCTATAACTAACTGATCCTAAGTGAAACCCTTTGGAGCTATCTGGGATCTCCGTGGGCTCCATTTCCGCATCATCCCCTGAGCTGGGATGCCTCTCAGGCCAGACTTTGACCATGCACTGGTAAAGCTGGTCAAGTGAAATTAACTGAAAAGACTGACGAAGGGAATCACCATCTGCTTGCAATAAACTGATGAAAGGAGATGTGAGTATTCACAGTCTCTAGGATTTCTGAGAAAATTGTGGAGATCCCTGCACACCCAGTTTACTTAATCTGCAGAAAGATATCATCTTATTTACAGGTTAACATCTACACCTGTATATAGCTCTGTGTATGTGTGATTTGCTTCTGCTTAGCAACTTGTTGAATTTTATGTGAAACACTGTATTTACTGTAACCAATTGTTGATTTTGTTTGATTAAGCACTGCTAATTTATAAGTTATTGTATCAGTATGCTAGAATCACTGCTATCATTTACCTCAAAAGGCACAATTTTGCACTAAGCACCACACTAAAATCCCAATACCCGAATTTTCTTAGATGTAAACTGTTGACCAGGTCTGGGACTAACGGTAGATCTAAATAACCTTATTCTCTGAAGAAGTTTGGAGGGCAAGTGCATCTATTCTGAACTTCATGGCCAAACAGAAGGTTTTCCCTTTAACTGTAAGATCCAAAATCTCCCTGATAATTTTTAGTCGTAAACCATTGAGTGGATCTAAGATTGGATCTAGCTGCACCTGAGCTCCTCTGTGAGAGGAAGTTTAGAAAGCACGTGGGTACATTCTGAAATCCTGCTAACTCAACAGGAGGGTGAAGCTTACCCCCTCTACTCCAAATCCCCATGATCACCATAACCCAACTCCAAAATATTTTTACTCTGTACATTCATATACACATATACTTAGTCACACAAATATTGTAATCCTTTGCTTTATAATAAGTAATGTAGTGATCTTGTCATCAAACTGAACCTCGATTAACCTTTTTTCATGTCTTGTTGTATTTCACTAAATTTACTAAGCATTGTTAGACCATTAAGCTATCTTAATAAATTGTATTACTGCTTTCATTTGAGTGAGGGGCATTCCACTCACATCGTGGCAGTCTTAAATTAGGATTCTGCAGTAAGTGATTTAAGTGATCTAAAGGGAAGTGCCCTTTTACAGTCCCCACAAGAAGTCAGGAAAATGACAGTACTTTTATCATGTTAATACAGTTTTAGGACTCAATAAATAATTTAGGCTTTAAGATTTTATACTGTATCAGAAGATGATGACAGATTAATAAGATATCTTCACCTGAAGAAATTCCTCAAGGTTATTCTATTTTAAAGGAAATTTGCATTCCAGAGAGCTTTCATTTCATCCTATCTCCCTTATCATAGCCCAAACCAAAATGGATAAAACAAGGGGTGTGGAATTGAAGCATCTATAGTAACTATAATTCAGACTCTGTTGAGGACTTGTAAGGATCATGATTTTACCAAAAAATCATTTGAGAATGTACTTGATTGAAAGTCTGTACAGTACATTCTAATTCAATTTCTTTAACCTGAGACTTCAGTTCTTAAAGATATTTTTTAGCAGCTATTGGATTGGAGAAATTCAGTAGAGGGAATTTGGGAGGAATAATCCCATTCATGAAGTTGTGTTGAGTGCTGACCGACTGGAAGGCAGCCTTGAAGGAAGGACCTGTGGGTCTGCGTGGACACAAAGTTGAATATAGCCAGAAATGTGCCCTCATGGCAAAAGAAGCCAATAGCCTCTTATTGGCCAGTAGCCAATAGTCTTCAGCACAGGGTCACTAAAGCAATTCTAGGAGGAAAGGCTGAGAAACCTGGGACAAGTTGAGTCTGGAGAACAGAAGCCGAAGGGAGGATCTTATCAATGTGTAAAAAAAAATTGATGGGAGGGAGTAAGGCAGATGGAGCCACGTTCTTCTTAATTATGTTCAACAACAGGTCAAAAAGCAACACACACAAACTGAAACACAGTAAATTCCCCTTAAATGTAAAAAACCCCTTTTTTAACTTGAAGTGTGGTCAAACACTGGCACAGAGTTCCCAGAAAGGATGTGGAGTCTACATCTGTAGAGATATTAAAAACCCAACCAGACTCAGTGCTTGCCAGCTTGTGCTAGCTGACCCTTCTTTGAGAGGGGGTTTTTATGGTCTGCTGTGGTCCTTTCCTACTTCAACCATTCTCTAATACTGTAATTCTATGATTTGATAAATTGATCTAACAAGATAATTATACATATATATACAGTTCCAAGTTATTTTCTACTAAATTTAATTCACCAAAAATTAATTATAACTCTCAGTTTTATTATTGACAGCTATGATACTAATTTGAAGTGATAAAACTTTTGGGGAAGATTTTCAAGTATTTAAGTATATTTACTCCATAAATTCTGTTAAACTTAGGAAGTACAAAAGCTTCTGTTAAGGTTTTTTTTCTTGGAAAAAAAATTTTAAAATATTTTAAATAATTCATTATGATTTTAAACAAATAACATATCCTGATGGAATGTTTTCCAGAACTCTACACTGAAACTGATTATTAAACTGAAATTAATTTGGATCAAGCCTTTAAGTTTAATTTCCTGAACTTGCATCACCCTTTTTGTTTTGTTTATTTTTGTTGGTGTTTTTTTTTCTCATATAAACATTTTAGGCACCCCCAGGGTACCTCTGTAACTCAGTGAAATGCTACTAACAGCCCCTTTTTATAGCTCTAAATCCTTCTAATGCCTCATAGAGGACATAAGAGGAAATGTCCTTCACACTGCATACATGTAGGAAGCTAACCTGATTCTCATTTCATCACAGAATCTAATCTGGATAGGTCTTAGATCTATAAAGTACAATATAGTCACTTTATTTTCTGTTATTTCCTGATGGTGTACACCTTAAAGTGTAGATGAGAGTCAAGAGCTGAATCCTAGTAAGCAAAATATCTTGAGCTGCATCAAGAGAAACATGTCCAGCAGGTCCCCCTGTCTACTCCACAGTCGTGAGACCTCACATGGAGTACTGCATCCAGTTCTGCAGCCCCTATTACAAGAATGACATAGATGTGCTGGAACATGTCCAGAGAAGGGCCACAGAGATGATCAGTAGGCTGGAGCACTTCTCCTATGAGGACAGACTGAGACAGTGGGGTTGTTCAGTCTGGGGAAGAGAAGGCTCTGAGGAGACCTTATTGTGGCCTTCTAGTACCTTAAGAGGGCCTACATGAAAGCTGGGGAGGGACTTTTTAGGCTGTCAGGCAGTGATAGGACTAGAGGGAATGGATTAAAAGTAGAGATAGGTCAATTCAGTTTAGATGTTAGGAAGAATTTCTTCACCACGAGGGTGGTGAGACAGTGGAAGAGGTTGCCCAGAGAGGTGGTGGAAGACCCATCCTTGGAGATATTTCAGACCAGGCTGGATGGGGCTCTGAGCAACCTGCTCTAGTGGGAGGTGTCCCTGCTATTGGCAGGTCCCTTCCAACTCTGACAATTCTGTGATTATCTACTACTTTGAAAAACTGCAAAAAAGTAATCTTAACTATCTCCTCTAAGTCATGAAAAGAAACTGTTCTTCTAGGAAAATATTCTTTAATGTAAGTCACTTCCACACTCCTGTAAAATATCACTAAAAGACATACACAGAAGGACTTTCAGGTACATAGAATCATAGAATGGTTTCAGTTGGAAGGGACCTTCAAGATCATCTAGTTCTAACTCCGTAGAACCAGGTTGCTCAAAGCCCCATCCAATCTGGCCTGGAATGCAGCAGGAAGGGCTGCTCTCAATCCACTAATCGCTCAGCCTGTATTTGTGCTTGGGATTACCCTGACCCATATGCAGGACCTTGCACTTGGCCTTGTTGAACTTCATGTGGTTTTTATCTTATTCATACTTCTGATTGTGGCTAAATTTCTACTGAAAATTCTTTTTAAATGTAGAATTGCTGATTATAAAGTATAGACTCTACAGATTAAAAACATATTTGCTTTGAAGATTGTTTTCAATACGTTTTTAATTCTGTTTCTTACCAATCTAGAATACTTATGAAAATAAAACTGCTTTTTTTTTTTTTTTTGCAGTACTTGTATATATTAATTCCTCTTTTACCTTAGGATTCTTCACAATGATAATAAATATTACTTCATAATTTCCATGTTTAATAATACTGGCAGTTGAGCTGTTAAGATGGTTCATGCTTATTTTAGAAAAAAAAAAATCAGTAAGTGTCTTTGAATCTTTTTGTAATGCTGTGGGAAGAGTTCTAGCCCAGAATTTGCCCTCTACCTCTTTCTCATCCCCTGTTATTTTGTGTCATAATGCATCATTACAGACTGGCTTGTTTCTGTATAAGTCAGCAAACAAGAAATTGCATAGCACACATTGGCCTCCTTTCTTTGCATTAACTCTGTCAGATTTGATTTGTTAGTTTTCCGAATGTTTCAAGTACTGTGAATTGAGGGATTTTATCTTTATAGAAAAAACATTTTCTTGAATTTGGGGGACAGTATTATATTTTTATTGTTTCCACACTGGTGAAAAAAACAGATTTGTATTGTAATATGGATTTTTATCAACAATGTGTTATG
The DNA here is from genome assembly GCA_013399075.1 of Chloroceryle aenea. NCBI lineage: Eukaryota > Metazoa > Chordata > Aves > Coraciiformes > Cerylidae > Chloroceryle > Chloroceryle aenea. Next base: position 9,798 of record VWZY01004182.1, read on the forward strand.
CAAGATACTGTGAAATAGTATGTCCTGTGTTTGGAATAAAGGTTTTTCATGAGTCTGTATTCAGCTTTTCTTGAATAGAAAAGCTGAAGACCAGTGCTTCTCAGTTTGTTTTCAAATAAATGTTAAACTTTACTTACATGGAATATTAGCTGACTGAATTGTATTAGTAAAAAAACCCTAAGATATATAGGTCATACACATGAAATATTTAATTTCAGTATTTAAATTTCTTTACAGTACCTTGCATGGGCTATTGTTTAATCTGTGCTGAAAATGCTATTGATAACACAACTATGTTTTACCTATTGATGAACAGTGTTTACACACTGTGAAGACCTTTTCTACTTCTCACATTGCCTCATCAAAGAATAGGCCGAATATGCACAAGAAGTTAGGAGAGGGCACAGCTGTGACAGCTGACCCCAACTAACGAAAGGGATATTCCATACCATATGATGTCATGCTCAGGAATAAAAGCAGTGGGAAGGAGAGAGGGAATGACGTTCAGAGTTATAGAATATTAGAATCATTTAGGTTGGAAAAGACTCCTAAGAGCATACAGTCCACCTGCTAGCCTAAAACTACCTAAAACTACCTCATATTTTTGTAATGTGTTAGGAGAGAACTAAAATGTATCTGGTTTCTACTTATGTCTCCATTACATAATTCAATTTTAGTCAAAATTAATTTTTTTTTTATGAAAGAGATTAGCAGATAAACCTTCTCAATTAGAGACTTCCTAGACACACACAATCTTTTCCCCCCTCTATGTATACTGCATTTTAAATTGTGGTTGTGATGTCATGATAAATTATTTAAGTAAGAATGCAGCAAAGACAGGTTGCAATTTCAAGGTGACACTGTTTCAAAGATATCTGAAAGACAAGGGGGAGTGTGTGTGTGTGTGTGTGTGTGTAATCCAATTTTGCTGAAATAATCATACAAGTCATTAGTAGTGCTTTGAAAGAGAGAATGAGTTTACAGAGATAACTGTCCAACATCTCATGTACATTGACACTTTCTTAGCTGTCAGTAATTCCTAATGGCTATTGCTGAGGTGGATGCTAATGGTTATTTTATTTATAAAGGTTCTTGTCACTAAAAATGTTACTACCTGAATGTACCTCATACATGGTTTTATTCTTCCCCTATTGAAAATCATCAAATATGCAGACCCATCTTTTCTATGTATTTTCGAGTTGTTAAATGATTAACATTTTAGTGAGAGAAGCATCTTACAACAACAGATAAAAATGATGGAAACTCCTGATTAGATCTGTAAGATGATTTACTTGTCTAATCTCTCTTTGATTTAGGTGCACCATAATAGTATTTGAGTAAGGTATTCAATAAACTTGCTTAGCTTCTTTTTACTCAGTATTTCTGGCAATCCTGTCTTTTACTATAAATAGAAACAGTCCCTCTATGACTGTGTAAGGCTTTTCAGTCTTGAAATTTGGTGGCTCACATCAAAAGATATTCATTCACTTTATTATTCACACTGGCAGTTGAATAGAAAATTTTATTTCTTGATGTCAGTTCACTCATTTCATGCTTGAAGTACTCTATACTTTTATCTTTGAAATGATGGTGCTAGCTTTGGAGGAAGCAACATGGACTTCGTAGTTTAAAACTCACTAGTTAAGACTTTTGTTTATGTGTATATTTAAAATTATTAGCTATTACCTAATGGAATACAAGAGAAGTCCATCTAGATCCTGATCAGGTATAAATATTGCTAAAAGTTTCATCTTTTGTTTACAGCTAGTTGGACAGGCTACATAGTCACTTTTTACCAACTGCTTGTTCTGAGTTTATTTTGAGACTATGTTCATTCAAATGAACAAATTTGTCACAGTGTTTCCTACTCACATAAGCTGTAGGCTGTTAACAGTGTACCCTTTAACTTCATCTCCTGATTAAGCAAGGCCAGCACTCTCAGTCTCTACTTTTAAGTGATGTGCTAAAAGCCCCTAACCATTCAGATGCAGAAACAATCTTTCCCTCTTCTGCCCC
>VWZY01004182.1:11922-27027 GCA_013399075.1 Chloroceryle aenea
GCTGTTTTAGAGCAGCTTCATCCATAGTCGTAGTGTGAAATACTCTCATGTTGCTTAGCAGTGTAACACAAATAATATAAAATGCTAGTAGCAGAATCTAGCCTTGAGAAAACTATATGCTTTTTATGTTTACTGATTTTTTATTCCCTCAGATGTTAAATGCCTGTTTATACAGAATCTTATATTCTATTTTATGTATTTTTCTTATTTCACTTCATTTTTTATCATTCTATGTAGACAGAACAGCTCTTGACACTTTTTGTTGTTGTAAAGGACTGCTGAACATTACTGGAGAGTATTAAAGATGTAAATACCTTGACAATGCTCAATTAAAAACAGGAAATAGACTACTTACCATTTTGGATTATGTGGAAGTGTGTTTATATTTCAGTTACTAACTTTTATTTTATATACATTCTAGACCTGAACATTTTTTTTCAAGATGTTCTCTTATTTATAATTCTGCAATTTACTAATAATTATGTAACAGTTTTTAAATATCTCAGCTGCTGAGATGCACAGGTGCACTTATCTGACCCAAATGTCCAGGCGTAGGTATGAACACTTCTTAAAAATTTTAAAGAATATTTCTTAAATCCACTATATCTGATGTTAGAAGAGTAACTAACTTCACAATAAAGTTCAGATTGTTAAATTCTCATAAAAAGACTACTATGTGCTTTGAATCCATGCATACAGGTGTGTTTGATATCAATTAAAGCTCTGTTACAGTCTGAAGTTGAATAATATGCCAATATCAGTGTCCCTGATAGAGTATTTGTCTTAGATTTATCAAGACGTCTGAGTATAAGGTTTTAAATAGACTGTTTTTAAAATAGATCAAGACTAGAGGGAGAATCTACAGGGCAGGATCAAAAAGCTTGGTGAGGGGAAAAAGATCACTGGATTTTGTGAAAAATTATCATGTTGCCTGTAAAAGAATAAAGAACAAGTGAGGCTAGAGAGGCCAGAGAAGGTACCTGATTCTTGTTCAAGAGCCCTGTCTCTGAAGAAAAGACTTTCAAGAGCTGAAATCTTAGCTAACCTAAAGAAATAAAAGCCAGCACCCAGTACACAGCACCCTGTATTTTTTCTTCATTTGTTCTAAAAAATAAAAAGCTGTTTGAAGACATTGAATGATGGCATTTGAAAGATAATCAGCTCTTTGTTTTTAAGCAAAGGAAATACTGTTAATGTCAAAGATTTAACTTTGCTAAAACAATATTACACAATTGATAAAATAATTTTGATATAATGTCAAGTAAGAAAGAGAAGGTTGAAAGAGAAAGAAAGAAAGAAAGAAAGAAAGAAAGAAAGAAAGAAAGAAAGAAAGAAAGAATTTTCTCTCTATGAGCATAGCAGAGCTGATGCATTACTAATGAAGAAAAATTACCACTATATTATATTAATCAAAAAAATCCTGTTTTATTATGTCTGTAATCTTCACTATGCATTTTACATGACTCCTTGACACTATAGAATAATTCTCATCTTGGATAAACACCCAAAAGGTCTAACATAATATAAACAACTTACGCTTAATTAAAATATCCAAATCCCAATGAGATTGTGTTGACATAGATCAAATACATCATGTAACTTGCCAACAAGGTCTAGCAGTTAATTTATTCTAAAAATATCTTTCTGACAGTTCATTTAATGATCATTTCTCTCATCCAACTTCACAAAGAAAAATAATTTTAAACTAATAATAGACACTATTCAATTTTTACAGGTAAGATTTCTTAATCACCATTTTTAGTTAATAACATCATTAAGGACAAATTGCCATATACTAGACATTGGAATGGGAATGTCTTTCAGGAATATCACAACCAATTATTATTTTCAATTCAATCTTTTTAAAATACTTGCTTCCACACTTCAGATTGATTGTTTTAAAGAAACGAAGTGTAGCGGTTTAGGGTCAGGGNGTGAATATAACCTTGCTACCGAATGACGTATATGGGCTGGAATACCTCGTTGTTCAGTTGGGGGTCATCTGTCCTGTCTGCTTCTTCCTAGGTGTGGTCTTTTACTTTCTGCACCCCCCTGTGTGGCTCACACTGTCCAGCAGTGGCCTTGGTCTGCATACCAGTTTTTGGTAGTAACTACAAACATGGGCTTTTATCACTGCTAGCAGCAGACACTGTCTGTAAAAACATGCTTCTAACTTCAGAAAGTGCTGTTAATTAGAAGTACTGAACTAAAAAGTAAAAACACTGAACAGAATTAGTTCTGTTTTCACCCTAACCAGGACATGTAAGATAGATGTTAGGAAAAAAAACCCACAAAATGTAGCTGAGAACTCCATTTCTAGATAGGATATACCATTCTATAAACAATATTGAAGATATTTCCTGAGATACATTCTCCTAATGAATAGACAGAATTCAATCAAGGCACATGTAAATTGTCTTAATCTGGGATGAACTTTGAAACAGAATCATGGTGGAGATGAATAACTAGAAAGCAGCTTTTGTTGAATATGAATCAGCAGCATTCCTCTGCAGCTAAAAAGGTCAATCACATAATGGTCTATCTTATGAAGAGTGTGTTGATCTCTGTTCATCACTTGTGAAACTGTATACAGAGTGCCTTGTAATTTTGGTTTTCCCAGTATAGGAAAGACATAGAAGCTGTGGACAAGTTGGCCAAGAAGGCAAATGATAACCTGGGGTGCATTATGAAGTCTGGTCAGCAGGTTGAGGGAGGTTCTACCTCTCTACTCTGCCCAAGTGAGGCTACATCTGGAGTACTGTGTCTAGTCCTGAGATTCCTAGTTCAAGAAAGACTAGAGAGAATTCAGTAGAGGGCTATGAAGATTATTATGGGACTAGAGCAACTCTCTTATGAGGAAAGACTGAGACACCTGAATCTGTTTAGCCTGCAGAAGGGAAGGCTGAGAAGGGATCTTATCAATGTTTATAAGCATCTGAAGGATGTTCTTCTAATCTATTGTATAAATTCTTATGTGTAAATGAATATCAAATTATTAGCAAAGAGGAAGTAAATGTCTTCCTCTGAAACTCTTCTTCAACAATAGATACTAACACTCACTCTCATCCATCTCAAAAAAGCGCTAAAAATAGCATAATTAATGTCAATTACAACTGCTTGTACATTGGACAAAGCAATGATACTACATATTACCCTACATGACATTGTGCCTGAGACTGATTGTAGAACGTGAAAATCTAGATGATTCATGAGCAGCTACAGCATGAGATGATCGATGTGACCTGTGACATATCAACAAAGAAACCTTGTACACTGTCTAATATTGGGAAATGAGGGTAGAAGTCGTCACAACTACAAAGCAAAACAAAGAGGATTCAAATGCTTCAGGACTATCCATTTCTCTCTGTGACTTCTCTGAATGTATGTTAAAGTGACGATCACTCTAAATAACAATCTGGCCTGCTTGGCTGGTTTTGTTTATCTGTTTTTAAAAATTCCCACATAGGTATTTCCCTTATCAAAGAAAAGATGGTTATCTAGGAGGTAAGATGAAGATGAAACACAGACTCTGCACCAAAATACAAAAGATAATTCTGATACAGAATAAAAAAAAAGGAGAGGAATTAAATGTTTTAGGTAAAATAGCCACTAGCTAATTAGAAAACCTGATATTTCTATACTGACTACATAAGTAATCCTATATATGGACAATCTGAGGTATTAAATCATATTTCATTATTATTCTTGTGTCAGAAAGTTCTTAACAGCCCAGGAGAAAAAAACGATGCATTGAAGATATGAGGGCTCTCCTGTAATGTCTCCTTCATAAAGCAAAACAGAGAAACATACAGCTGTTGTTCATCTAAGATACTTTTTGTTTGTTTGGTTTGGTTTTTTTGTGTTGGGGTTTGGGGTTTTTTTTGTTACTTTAGTTTGTTGGAACAGGACTGTTGACTCTAAGATTTTGCCTGTCCTGTAGCTCAACTTGTTCCATGAACAAGTTTTGGGGTTTTAAGAAAAGCATTTTTTTTCATGTAATTCAAACCACTTTTTATACTACCTTTTTACATTAACTACATTATATAAGAGGCTTCTGACAACACTGCTACAGCAATGAAAGATGTAGGTACTGAAAATCATGATCACCAGAGTTATGCTGTAGAGTTGTGCTAGGTGTATGTTCACTGTGTCACCTTTGATGAATGGGAATACAATTGTTTTGATAGATTGAACTAACTACTTGTTTATGCATACACACAAAAACCTGTCTTGAACATTTTCTCATAAATTATACAGGATTACCATCTTGACATGACTTACCCTGTCTGACATACCCAACCTTCAATCTTTCTCCTATGCATGGCATCACCTCACATTCATAAGTCTGAAATAAAAAGCTCACTCTACTTTGTGAATCAGTATTCATAAGTCTGAAATAAAAAGCTCACTCTACTTTGTGAATCAGTATTCCAATTTCTTGTATTACTCAGCAGTGTTTGACTGCTCAAAACCATCCCCATAAATAGAAGTAGAATGTATGGCACCAGACAACAGAAACTTTATTAGATGAAAACATTGCAACTAACTGGAAAGCTTCAATTTTGCACTATTAAATCCTAAAACAAATATCCAAAATGTTTTGAAGTGACACAAAAGGGATCTGTTAAGTTTTTGATTGTATAGCTGAAGTGAGGAGGTTCTATTGTAGAAAAAATAATTGAGTCTGCATCGTTTCTCAGTTTCAGTAAAAGAGAGTATATATACTTTTTAGTTCTGAAAAAAAAAAAACAAACAACCCTAAAAACTTAGATTTATTAGATCTTTTTTTAATTAAATATGCAGTCTATAACCCCCATAAACACTAAGTAGCATCAAAGAAACAAACTCAATTATTTGGTACTTAAGAAATTCGGTAAAAGAAAAAAAAACTATAAACTCCTGAAAAAAAATAAATTGATTGCAAACGGACACCCTTCAAAGAATCACAGAACCACATAATGTTAGGGACAGGAACGTGTCCAGCTGGGTTTTGAATGCCACCAGAGAAGGAGATCCCACAACTTTTCTGGGCAGCCTGTTCCGGTGCTCTGTTATCCTCACCGTGAAGTTTTTTCTCATATTTATATGGAACATCCTATGTTCCAGCTTGCACCTGTTACCCCTTATCCTATCATTGGTTGAGACTAATGATATTTCAATATTCAGCCTGAAAACATGTTGGAAGGGAAGAAAATTTTTATTTGAAAACTTTCTGGAAGAATAATCCAAATTAAAGACAGAGCACTGCAACGTATCTATCTGTCTTTTATACTTCCCTTGGAAGGAAATACTTAGAATCATAGAATCATTAAATTGAAAATGACCTTCAAGATCATCAAGTCCAACCACCTACTAAATATTATGAGGACTACAAAACCATGTCCTGAAGTGCCTCATCTAGACTTTTTTTAAATCATTTCCAGGTATGGTAATACCACCATCTACCAGAGCAGCCTGTTCCACTGCCTCACCACTCTCTCAAAAATATTCTTCCTAATATTCAACCTAAACCTCCCCTGATGCAACTTAAACCCATTCATGTCCTATCACAGATTACCTGGGAGAAGAGACCAACATCCACATCACTGCAACTCCCCTTCAGGTAGTTGTAGAAAGCATTAACATCTCCACTCAGCCTCCTCTTCTCTAGACTAAAGAACCCTGGGTCCCTCAGGTGCTCCTCATAAGACATCTTTTTCCCGACCCTTTTCCAGCTTTGTTGACCTTCTCTGAACTTGCTCCAGCACCTCAAAGTCTTTTTTATACTGCAGCACTCAAAACTGAGCACAGTACTACAGTACTCCAAATTTCAAGCTCCTGCTGCACCATAGACAACTTCAGACAGACACTTCTCATTTAGACATGATTTCAGTTATAGGTTGTGGGCATAGGAATCTTCTCTTTTAGCTTAGTTACGTGCAGTCACATGTTAAATACTAGATTCTGGAATATACAATGAAGGAAGTTCCACACCTAGGTGTGTGAGGGGAAAGTTTCAGAACACAGTCTCCCTAAATCTGCTGGAGTTTCTTTTGTTGTTGTTTGTTTTGCATTTTTCTTAATGGAAACTAAAATAAAATAAAAAAAACACAACACACCCCCCAAAACAAACAAACAAACAAACAAAACCAAACAAAAAAGCCCAACCAACCAAAGAAACAAACAAACAAAAAAACCACAAAAACAAAAACAAAAACCAAACAAACAAAAACCAACCAAACAAAAAAACAAAACAAAAAAAACCAAACCCCCCAAAAAAACCAAGCCACCACACAAAATAACCCAAAGCACAAACTCAGAGACAACAAAAGCCCCATGAAAGACCTTTTTAATATCTTTTTTTTTTTTCTGGCAATTTCCTAACATTTACTACTCAGAAGAAGATGCTGAACTTTCTTCTGTTTCCAGTCAGGATTATAATTAAGAAAACACACAGAGTTAATGTGATTTCATGCTCCAGGCTACACACATTTTAATGCAGTAGGGAAAGAAGAAAACAAACAAACCCCAACCAACTGCACTTTCATTCGTATTTTTAGGGGGGAGGGTGGTGGGATGCTAACTGTGATTATAAAATGGAAGATTTCCTATCATTGATTTTAAAAAATGATTTAAATTTACAGATTTAAGCAATGGGGTTCATATGCAAACTTTGGCAATTTTCACTTTCAGAACATACAGAATTTCTGCAGGAACTTAAGAGCTTGTTTTCTTATTACTTCAATAAACCAAATTATAAATTAAATCATAAGAAACAAACAAGAAATTGAAGACTACACAATTAAAAATGCCTTGAGTGACTTGACTAACATCAGTGAGGTTTTGTAACAATTTCCACCATGAAATCCAATTCTTTACGTACAAGGGTAATTAAATAGTCTAATAAAGATAACTACAGGAAGGCTGAAAACTACTTTCACTTGACAATATTAACTTTTTTTTTTTTTTTCCCTGACATTGTGATATTGATTATGATGTATTTGTGAAGAATTTGAGACTATTTCATTGAAAATGAGTCTGTAACAGTCTTGTTTCACTTTCCACAGAGCTAATTGCATGGATTTAATTAACTATAAACATAGATCAGAATTACAAATTTGTCTTTTCCAGTGAATAAAAGCAGAATCAGACATTTGTCATTCAAGTGAATCAGGGCTACTGTTGCATAGCTGCATACTTTATAATAGTGTTTTTCACAACAAAGTCATATTGCCCAGTCAACATACAATCTGTATCCTAAGATACCTTATTATATGTTGTTTGAAAGTATTCTAAACTCATAAAACAATACAGTTTGGATACAGGACATATCTAGAACTATACACTGTATAGAAGTAAATAATTTCCCCCTAGTATGGAAGTTCTATAACTTTAACATTTTATTTTCTTGAAAGAAATTACAAAGTATATTACAACAGAAGAGGTATCAAATGATAGAAATTTTCATCACTACCCATATCATAAGGCTAAACGGATCCAAATCTTCCACTGTATTTTCAAGTAGATTTGGTAAAATTAGCTGTGTGATTGCCAGTATTCTCACATATAGCAACAAATTATATCACAATGTTAGACATCAATAATCCTATCTTTCCCATTCCTGTTCTTTTACACTAATTTTAGTCTTCAACTTCAGGTGTGTAGTTTAGAATGCTATCAAAAGCTGCTACAGAGATATTGTGAAAACTGTCCACAGCCATTTGAACTAGTTCAGGCTCTGTATTCACTGGACTTCTCACAGGAAAAAAAATGCTTATGGGAAATACTTTAAGTGAAGTTCTGCTCTATCTGTTTTGACAATTTTACTAGTGTTTGTGAAGTTTCACATAGCTATGTGTCTGAAAACTCCAAGCCATTCCTCTTCGTGCAGTTTCTATTTTCCTGAAAATCAGCAAATAAAAAATGAAGATGGCATCTTCATGTTTGACTGTTTGTTGGCTTTTTGCATCATTTTGTGCATCTGTGCTACAGATGTCTATTGACTACAACAGCTTTCTGATATGATGCTAAAACTATTGTGAAGTAAGTTTAAACTACTAGTATATATGGATTTATACATTAATTTCTTAATATCAATTGCTAATGTTCTTCTAACTTTCCCCCACAGCAGAATCTCGTGTGCATTTTAACTTTTTCAATAATGTAGAAAAGCAAAATAAAACCAACAGTTTGCTTTTGTGAGATTAGCAGCTGACACTGAACCATTATTCTGGCTTTCATATGAACATTGTCCTGAACAAATAATAAAACCCTACCAGAAGCTTGAATACTCAGAACTCTGCAAAAGTCCTGTGTTTATCTACAATAAACACAGGTTATCATTTTTTAATGTCCCCTTCCAGATAGCCTACAAGATGAAATGGCAAGCATCATTACACGAGAATAATTAGTAGGTTGTTAAGGGTGAAACTGACCTTTTGAAAAGGATCTTAATAATGCTTAAATAGAAGTGTTTTTTCAATAAGTTTCAAGTCAGGTAGATTTTTCACAACAATTCACACTTCTTGCAAGACAAGGAGAGTATTTGCATTAAAAGTATAATATTTTCAAGGGTAGAGGAATAGATATGCTTCTGATTTTTTTAGTTTGTGGTGGAGTTTTTCATCTTTTTTTTTTTTTTCCAGAAGTAGAACATGCATTAAGTAGCATTTCACATGTGACTACATTTCTTTAAAACCTGTTACAGGCTTTTTTAAGTGAGAATTGAAAAAAGAAATTAGAGGGGAACTCCATGTAAGGGTAAAGGGAGCAAATGCACTAATGTTAAAGAGCTGCTGTTCTCTTAAACATATAGATACTGTGATTACTGAAAAAAATCTCTCTTATCTGATGCTAGACAAGGTTTTTTTAGGGGGTGGGGCAGTGAAGGTGTGATCTTTTGTTTGTTTTTAAAGTTTTGGGTCTTTTAAGGCCTGTCCAATCTCTATAATTTATCTTCAGTCAATTTCATTAGTACATCTTTTATTCTATTTGCACTGGTTTATTTAATATACCTAATCTAACTAGCTAATCTGTTTTTTATTTGTAAATCTGAATATTTAATTAGTTTAATTTCAGGCAGGCTTTTGTTCTTTTTTTTCCTGATGTATAGGTAATCTAGATGTTCTGAAAGTCGTATTTACCATGGTATTTAATTTGCTTCTTCTTGAGTCCCAAGGAGCTTCCAAAGTTCTTAGTAGCATCCTTCAGATCACCAGATCACATCTGATAGGCCACAGCCATTTGTAAATCAAAGTTCCATTTGCCAGTTTTCCCATTAGTTGCCTACAGGTGTCATCATAAGCCAACTGAACTATTGAATAGTTAAAGAGCATCTCGCTAATGATTATTATTTTGGGACTACATTTTCTTTTTTAATTGTAATATTTTAACTGTGTTTGCTTTGAAATTTATTTTTAAAACTTACCAGATATGCATTCTATCGGTTGCATTATGATCAGCATCCCTGAAAAAGAAATTTCTGTGAATTTAAGTCATATATATTATTATTACGTGTAGGAAAGACCATGCTTATTTCAAGTCTATCCCTTCAAGACATTCCAGAGCTGACCAATTTGACCATGAAATGCTAATTTGTCTGTTTTATTAGGGTTTTCACAGGGTGATCCAGCATAGCGTAGGTCAGCTTGGCTTTCAGCCTTCGTATTTTATAAGGTTTTAAATCTGCCTGTCAAGAGAAAGGACAGAAAGGTAAAAACTGCTAGTTAAATCAAATCACTTTGACTAAACTGGGCAAACTTGGCTAGCCTCTGATGCACCCTGGCCCAAGTCTGTGTCAGCAAGAATAATTGTGTACAGTGAAGGCTAAGCTCATGGATGAACAAAACACAGTCCAAGAATATCACAGAACATGTTGTCCGCAACACATCTTTATATGGATGAAAGGATGTTATTCAGACTTGATGTACAGACATGTCTGGAAACAAGCACAAGGATTTTTTCATGATAATAAATCTTATAGAAGATTCTAAACCTAATAAATTAAAAGAAATTTCTAGTTACTTAAGCATGAATTTCAGATTTTCAGTATATTAATCTTGAATTTATATCTCCAAGATTTTCAATTTTTATTTGAAAGAAAGTTGTTATGGATCTGGGAATCAAAGATCTGTTGTTTTTAATACAGACTTTCAGAAAATAACATTGCATTTATCATTACTTGTAATCTTAACAGTTTTTATAAGTATTAGTCTTCCTTTAAAAACTCATTACCCACACTGAAAGCAGAATTTCCCACTCTGAGACACGATCTGTTTAACAGAGTAGTTACACAATATTTTACTAATAGACATAGGAATTAAATAAATTTACTAAATTTAATTGATAGTATGGCAAAAAAAAAAATAAACTTATGTTGGCTTAATTTAATAATTTTAATATCAATTTAATTCAGACACAGGAATTAAGGTTTTATGATTGTTTAAAGTTTCTACATAAATTGCATTATAGTACTTTTTAAAAAAAATGAAACAGAACAAAACAAAAACAACACAACAAAATGGAAATCTGACACTTAAAAACAATCATCCATAATTAATAATGTCATTTTTATTATCTTCTTACTTTCAGGCTACGCCTTAACCTAGCTCTGTTCAGTCTTGCCTTGCTGTACACAATCTTATGACAAGACTCATTTATTATGTTTGGTGAGCCACAAGTCTTCCTTCTCCATGTGAGAAATTAGAATGTTAGAAGTCAGAAATACAGTTTTAAAGTTAAAAAGGTAATATTTTCAGCTATGCAATGATATGATTAGCATGGCATGCATTACAGCCTAGCATCAACAAATATGGGAATATGTTGCCTGCTGAATGATAGAAGACTGACCTTATCATACATTGAACTTTTCCATCTTTACCTATTGGAACATGCATGGAGTAACATTACCAAACCAAACCAAAACACAGGTTTATTATTTAAGAATCAGCAAATTAGCAAAAGAGAATGTATTTTCCACAGTAAAAACAGAGTGCTGATAGTTTGTAGTGAGTCTGTTCTTTGCACCTAAGAAGGCTTACAGAATTAATGCTCTTGTTAGAAATTGACAAATAAATAAATAATCTTCAGCATATTTGTAACACCATTTACCTTTTGCACTACTTTCTAATATGGAAACTTCTCACATGTATTAACGATGGCTTTAAGTGTATTTTCTGTAAGTTCAGCTACCTTCTTGGTTATGGGTCTGACAGAAAGGCAGCAGTGACTGAGTCACAAAACTGCAAACCTGTCCTTAAGATTTTGTTAAGATTACAGTTTTAAAAATCCATGTGGGTTAAAGAGAATACAATCTCTCCTTGTGACATCAGTAACTTGAAAAATATTTTGGTAAAGCCCAGATAGTCTTTGGAACAAATGTGTAGAAGATGTTAAAAATAACATATGTGAAAGTCAGATATGACATGAACTAAAAATCTTATAAAATGCCACAGAAAGATGCAGTAGCAACTACAGAATAACAGCCAAGTTCTAATACAGACAAATGTTATGTAAAGAGTGCATGCAAGACAGTATGAATTGGTATATTGAGTGTCCATGGCAGCAGGATGTTGCAGGGGCTGCCTCTGTGAGAAGAGGCTGGGGGCTGCCCTGTGGTGCAGACAGATGTACAGACCCACCACAGGGCACAGCTGAGCACCTCAGCTAAGCTGGTCATGCCTTTGCAAAAATGTATTTCTAATAAATCAAACTTTTACTAATAAATCAAAAATCCATTAAAAAGGAGGTTTTAAGAATTGCCTGATTTAATTATTCTTGAGCACTCAATCAAAAGTAAGTGTGTTTTGCTTTTAATTTCCTGTCCTATCATGGAACTTTCAACATACAACCAGCTGCGATATTCCTCAGATGACCTCAGAGAATCTGGCTGGTATAAAGCTAGGTCCATGACATACTGGGTTTTTTTTCCTATCCACTGCTAGAATAAACCAGTTACTTTGGTGAAAAGCTTGTCTCTCTAGTTATACTTACTTCCACTGTTCCATTCTCTTGGAGAAATTAGATGCAGGAAAACTAAGAAATGGGTTCAGTTCACTTGATATTTTTCATTGATGTTTTGATCATAAATAGAATACCTATACTGCAAAAAAAAAGCACTGGTAAATTGGGGTAAAAAAAAAGAGAACTGGCCCTTAACTAACACACATACAGAAACTTGATATATGAAAATAATAAACATGACATGTTGACCTTTGGAGAGATGTTTATGATATTTTCAGAAGACCAACCACAATGCTCCAACCTTTCAAAGAGACTAAACATGTATATAAATATTTAAAGTATATAAATAGATTAGAACATTCCTAGTATTTAATAATAATAAAAAAACCCATCCTGAATTGCAGTGGAACAGATAGTGTATATATATATATCACTGCATTAACTATATTTTTGACAGTGCTTAAATGTTGAAGAAGCTATGCAACTTGTAGATTTCATTACAAATTATGTTTCTAATGCAGATTTAGCTGTGAAAAATAAGACCATGTCATAATGATTGGTATTTATGCACCAATCTTAATTTTTCAGGACCCTCTCCTGAAGGGTCCTGAAAGAAGAGAAATTATTTCTATGTAAAGCAAATACATCCCAGTGCACCCAAAGCATTTAGAATTGAAATAACCTGAAATTTAATATTTGCATCCTGTACAATTTTCTCCAAGATGCAAGAAGAATGTCTTGTCAAATATCATCCAAAGACTGACTTGAGGTAAAAAGGAATGTAACTCCAGGTAAACAACTATTTCCATGTGAGATTTTTCAAATGATTTATTTCTCAAATAAGTATGTCTATTAAAAGCTATGATTTTAGCTTTAAAATTCACTTAATTATTTGGTTGATGAATTAATCAGCTAAGTTTTTAGAAAACATGTTATTAAAGAGAGTTATAAGCAATACTTTTTTCTTCTTACTATGAACTCCAAAAAAATTCATAAATTGTTTTGCATCTTATGAGATACTATGAGAGAATAATTCCTTGCTGATGTTATGCTATTAACAGAGCAGAAATGTAAAAACTTTTAGAAGTATAGTTGAAAGAAGAAACAAAAGACATTCTATAGGGCTTTGTCCATCAAATAATTCCTGTATTTTATGTTAACATACGAAGGGTAAGAATACAGCTTTCTATCTCTGCATAAAGAATTACAGCTACCATTTAGCCTTTAATAAGCATATAAACCAAACAGAGTCACAGAATCCCCACAAAATTTATGTCAAGAGTGTCCCAGAGATAATGTGTAACATCCAGTACAGAAGCTAAATCGGTAAATATTTAAGGATGTTTTGCATGATATCCACTTTATCTTCCAAAAGCTGTAATTCAGTGAATGTTGAAAAATGTACTGACAAAACAGATAAAAGGTTTTCTATTTCGTTTAAAATACTGCTCACTTTGTTTGCTTTACTCCAGAATTGAGGATAGAAGCTGTTTTTTTTTGGTTTTTTTTTGTTTTTTTTCACATCTGCTGCTTTCATTTCATTGTTTTTCCTTAAGTTTCTGTTATCTTTTTACTCATTGAAATATCTCTGATTGACATACTTGAAACTATTTTTCTTCTACAATGGTACTATAAAAATCAGGGTATTTTTCACACAAGGATACATTCCCATCTGGAAAAAAACAAAACAAAACAAAACAAAACAGTCAGCATTCTCCTTTTTAACAATATCTGAAGGCAAATTGATCAAAACAACCTGATATATGCTAACAATTACTTTGGAGACATCCTCAGGAGACCATTCTATGCTATGAATTCTAAGTGGACAGGAGTTTGCTACCTTGGAGCTTCAGGGTACATCAGCACAATAAAACTGAGGTCACTGCAACACTAAGCTTACAATAACAAGCCCTACTGAGAGACAGAATGTAATTGCACAGACTTACTACCAACTTTACATGCAGACACAGTTTGCTTTGTAGGTCTAGACTCAAGTTTCTTTTGGCAGCAAAATAACACATAGATCTACTGTAAATAGAAGTTCCCAGTCTTCAGGAGTCAGATTTACTTCACCCTCCCTATTGTCTTAAGCACAAGCAGCCCACTACAATATGTATTGGATGCTGTGTTTCCATCAGGACTTGCTTAACTCTCCCCATATCCAGTCCAAACAATACAGACACTTTTCTCACTCTTTTAGATTCTAGTCCAGGCATGTTAAACACCATGCTCCTTCACAAAACAGGATACTGCTTCAAAATGGAGAGGGATTGGGGAGGGGGTGGTGAAAAGGGAAGCCTCCTCCATATGACTGGGGGTGAAAACAAAAGGAACTCAAAAGAAATTGAGTATGCTATGAAAATAAATGTGTAGTATTTTAAAAATACCAGAAAGTAGATCTGCCGCTAAAACTTGTCATTAAAAATCAGCCTCATTATTTTACTTTTCCTAATCCACCTTACTGCAGAGATTTTTAGTAGCAAATTTACTCACCACAACCTTTTTGGCAATGATTAGTTACTGTCTACCTGTAAGAATACACTAGAGATAGATTAGCTATCTGATGACTATTGTCAGCCTACAAAAAGAAGAATTTTAAAGCTTGTGAACTTCATAGAAAGATATCAAAACAAAGTATTATTCTTTTTTTAATTAAGCATCAAATTAATGTTACTGTGCTATACAATAAAATAATATAATACCTAAAAGACTATACTCTTTTCCTAGTATTAGTTCAAAATGAACTGCATTATGGTTCTTGTGGTAATCTCATATATGGATAAATATTATTTTACAAATAATTTGGGCTTAATATTTTATCTGTAAATATAATTCTTTATGATGGTATTTTGTTAATGTTACCAAATTTGTCACCTGAAATTTTTAGCTAATTTACTAATAGTTTCTCAGCACAGTACTGATTACAGCAAGAAGACAGAAATTTAAGAATCTGTTTCTTGTACAAGGAATTAAGAACTCAGCAAGTTTGTGGGTGACACCAAGTTGAGTGGTGTTGTCGATACAACAAAGGGACAACATGTCAGCCAGAGGGAGCTGGACAAGCTGGAAGAGGTGGGCCCAGGGGACCTCATGAGGTTCAACAAGAGCAAGTGCAGAGTCCTGCATCTGGGCTGGAACAATACCCACTGTCAATACAAGCTTGGG
>VWZY01004183.1:5474-20717 GCA_013399075.1 Chloroceryle aenea
AAAAAAAAAAGCCAAACACCACAAATGTCTTTAGGTCTTAAGGATTTAAACTATTTAAAGTCTATCCTTCAAGCATTTTTCATGGCTAGGAATGCACATGAGTACTTGTCTGAGTGCCTGGGGGTTTTTTTGATTTGTTTTTGAAAGTGGTCTTTGTACTTAGAACATGGGGTATTCAAAATAATGCATTTTTAAATTTACAAAGCATACAAATTGCATGCTACTGTGAATTTTTTTTTTTAAATTTATTTCAAAACATGCTTAAAACCCCCTATTGGTCTGAATATTCATTCTGGTGCATCTATATTTAGATGCCTAAGTCAGAATTCTAGTAAAACTGCAAAAAAGTTAGCAAAAAAAAGTGTGCAAAATTATTTACTGTGTAGGGAAATTTAAGAAATTAATTTGCAATAAAAGTATTACAATTTACTTGTAAAGGTGATTGCTGTAAGAATAAATATAGAGATATCTGGAGACTGCAGTTTCTAAATTCAACAGCTTTCAGAACAGAAAGAGCAAGCTAGCTGTATTTTCCAAGTGAAATTTAAAAATAGCAAAATACTAAGAGAAATACCAAACCTGCCATATTTATGAACCAAAAGGACACTGGAAGGAAGTTGTTGTGAGACATATTTAACCTGGTTATTAACATGATTTCTCTGTATTAGATTATTTAAATATGAGGACTAAAAATAACTTCTTAGCAACAGATATATACTGTGGATTTTTTTTGCTAACGTAAGATTCTGAATGCAAAAAAAGGTTTCTACTCTCATCAAAAGCTGTACTCTTCTGTACTACATTTTTAGCATAGGGCTATGGATAGTTGATGTTACACAGGACAACTACTAACAATGGACTGGTCAAATATGTATTAGTCAAATAAAAAAAAATACATAAAACCAATAGGTATTCCATTACACATTGTATACAGCTATGCTGAAGCTAAAACCACTCAGGCAAGAGTCTTCTTATTGTTAGAGAAGTATTCTTGTTGTAAAGCAAGTGAACAAAAATCTCCAGTACAGCCTAGACAAATCCATACAAAGACCAACAATCACAGTACTGGGACTTCTCACAGTCAATAGAAAGCCTGTGGCCTGTTACCAGAAATGGCAATATCAAATTTCTGGGATACAGAGCTATGACTCATATAGAATTCTTCCAAAGTCCTCAAAATTGAGTTAGTTCTCCAAGTGAAACCTTAGATTAACTATATAAAGATACTCTTGTTTACATATTGCATGTGATTGTTCTATGAATAACAGTACTACTGTAGATTTTTTTAATCAGTTTTATGATCATCTTTTAATTCCAGGAAATTTATGGGTCTTTGTCATATAATCAGTTGATCTACACCTTGTGTTTCCATAGGTATCTATTCTTACCAAAGCCAAAAATTACTTTAATTTAACAGAATTAATAATATATATTTTTAATGTTTTTCTAATTTTTCTAAATAATTCTGAATTCCAATTCCAGTCCCTCTTATTTCCTTCTTATGGCACACAACTATTTTCTGGAGACTGAAATGTAGAGTTGTTTTATTCAGTAAAAATAAATGTGAATGAAGTGAAATGACCTGTGTTATATTGGCAGTCATACCACATTATTCAAACCCCCTCAGAATTAAAATTCAAAGAAAACTCTATGAAATCTTGAATTTTTAAATCTCCTTGTTAAAAATAAATAGTGCATTTTACTGGGAAATGATACATTGAAGGTCTCAGTTTTTAAGGTACTATTACACAAGAAAAGTTCAAATTATTATGAGTATTAGCTGTAATATATGTAATGAATACAATAAAGAAGTCTTTCTGGCAAATAGGCAACATTTGTTTGGGAGTGCTCCTCGTGATGCCTACACTGGAACCATGTACATTCCATGTACCTCTGCATTTGACCCATGAGCTGAAAAATAACAGACTAAACCACACAGAGTATTACACCCTTCCTGCAGTACTCATACAAATGCCATCCAATTAATCTTGACCTCATCTAGTTTCCAGTATCTGACATAATGAACATGGCTCGTTGAAAACTCCGCTTCAGCCCATTCAGAAGCCATAGATGGCAAAAAATATGTCTTAGAAGTATAAGTACAAGATCTTTCTGCAAAATCACACAGACTGAAAATGGAAGGTAAGGAATCAAAAAATGTTCAGAGAGAATTCACAGTAAGGAAATTAAATAACTTAAAAATACAGACTTAAGGCATATAATATAAGGAAATATTTTATAATTTAATTTTACACTTAGCTAAATTCTAAAATAAGAGCTGCTCACATCACTTCTGTTATAAGAAAGAGGATAAAATTACAAGAAACCTTGAAAAAAAGCATTGGGAAATGCTACAGAACATAAATATGTCTCTGTGAAAAGCACTTTCTACCTCTCTCTACTCTCTCTCTCCACATTTTTTAAAAACTTATTTATTAATAATATTAATAGAACAGCCCGGGTTGGAAGGGACCTTGAAAGACCATAGTTTTGTGTAAAAAGAAGCCTAGATGTGATTATTCACACCCTGTCTTGATAACTTCCAGTGACGGGTACTCTCACACATCACTGGGGACATTGTGGTGACTGACTGTTCTCATTGTAAAAAAAAATGTGTTTTTTTTTTTTTAAAATTGAGATGAAATGTACTTATTGCCCCTTGTCTTCTCCATGTTGCTCCTTGTGAAGGGAAACCCCATCCTGTTTGTAGCCACTCTCCTTGCTATTCCCTTAATTTTTTAAAAAGAGAATGACCACTTAAACCAGAATTTTCTGACCACAAAATATTACACTCTGTCTACATTTTACAGCAATTTTTCCTATATGTCTGTTCTGCAGTTTTAAGTCTCAACCCACTGGGACAGGAATCGTTCATTAACTGCCTTGTGTATGTACAGTGTTTGCCACAAAGGGTTCCCAATCCCATTATGGCTTTAGATGATATTTAAACAAATAGATTTAATATTAAATTGCTAATATAGACTAAAAAGTACATACACACGACAAACAGGTAACTATTTTCATGTCATGCATTTAGCTTGAGGCAGTATCAACTACAAGTTAACTGAAACAAAATTAACCTAATTTACTTTTATATATTCTTGAGTTCAGGTTAAGTCTCAGAAGAAAAGCTCTAGTAAACATGGTTGTAGCCTCTTTTCCTCCACTGCCAATAGTTTGACATGGCTGGTATTACTCTCTACAGCAAAAGAGGAAAAAGAATTTCTGTAGATGTGTTGTTTTCAGTAACAAATATCTGCAAGCATAGTAGATCACCAGGCTGAGAAGATAGGATGTAAACTAAACATATCCAGCTATAATTTCTTGGTTTATGTGTTCAAAAATATAAGAAGGTTAAATGATCTAAATGCTGAACTCATTTACAATTATGTCTCAATGTGTACTAATTCTTGTCCACAGTACATAAGCACTGGGTAAAATGAGAGAACACACTGCTTAAAACATCAGAAAGCAGTCTAATTAAGTCTGAAGACTAATTACAAATTAAAAGATGCCTATCAAACTAACCATGCTTCAGGCAAGTGGAAAATGAAATGGATTATAAATGAAGGAATTAATACTACAGCTCCTTCTTACTTTTTAATTTTAAAACACTAATTACAAATTACTCTGAAGATATGATGGCAAAACAGTTGCTGTTTTATTGTCCCTCTGCACCAGGGATCAGATAGACCATAATAATATTTGCTTACAGAACAGAAGATGTTTCTCTTGAATCTCATCTCATGTAGCATTAATTTAGCAACATATACAACCTGGTTTTGAATGATGGCTCATGGATTTTGGAGTTGCCTGGAGTTTGTTTATAAAACTGGAAACATAGAGCTGAAACAGACTCTTCTTGACTTACCTCAGGAAATGTAATGCTTAGTTAGCCTTTTTGAAAGAAATTGTCATCTACAGATTGCTGTACCCATTGCAAGCAATCTCATTGGAAAATTGATTAAACAATCCTTTACCAGTATTTTTTTCCCTAATATTTAATATTTTGGTGAAAAAATGTCTTTCTAGATAAACAGGAATATTTTTCTCCTCAGCCTTCTATCAGTCTTCTTCATTTTGCAGACTGGAAATTCTCTTCCTGAGGGTAAAAAATACATTTATTTTTCAGTCCTTGGTAAATCCAGATGGTCTCTGGGTTCCTGTGACTGACCTCAGACTTACTAGTGTTGAATAAGTGAATGGTTATTACCGTTGACCTTTACATTGCAGCATGGTACTGTGGTATTTCCTTCTTCTTTATTATATTAAAACAAACAAACAAACAAACAAAACCAAACAAAAACAACAACAACAACAAAAACCAAACAAACAAACAAACAAAAAACAAAAAAAAACAAAAACAAAAAAAAAAAAAACAACAAAACCCACAACATATTCCATATCTTACATTTATAAACAAGACAAATTGTTACTCTATTATAAAAATATTTAATTTGAATGTTTAACACAGTTTGGTCCTTCAAAATCTACTACTTTTGCCTTGAAGAATAATAATTTTTTAAATATGGAATATTTTTCTGGAAGTTAGAACTATGAGAAATTATATTCCCCCTCTCCCCCTTTCTCCTTCACTCTTCCATTTGAAACAAACATGACCTTTTCCACCTGAATTTCATCTCTTCTCCCTGAGTTTTTTTAAATGACTTTTGAAAGTCATCTAAATATGTAGATTCAGCAGAAGTTACAAAACTATGAAATAAATATATCACTGTTAGTTAGATATCATCTTCCTCACTCATTTTTTTTTCTAGTGTAAAGTTCTCCTCACCAGATTGGTCAGCATATTTACAAAAATGCTTTTGTTCCAGTTCATCAGGTATATCCTGCCTTTTTCCCTCAACTCCCAAAGAAGGATGAATGGTCAAAAAAAATCAGTTGTTGTCAACATCAGCTTGGAACCAGTTGTTGACTTATAGGATCAAAGTACGACATCTCAAGCCCATCCCCTCACTAGCTGGATCAAAGAGAAAACCACTTGGTCCTCCATGCTGTCAGATCTTACTCCTAGACCTCAGTAGTCACACTTGATACTCTGCAGAAATTCACTTTAAAAAAATCCACCTATATTTTAAAAAAATTTACCTATGCTGCCATAGTTTTACAGTCAAGGTGGTCATAATTATACTGTCCTTCTGGGAGTCACACACCATGTCTTCATTTGTTACAGAGTACCTCCAAGACATCACCTCTTGGGGAGGGGTTATGTGTAAATAAATAATAGAGGAATGACTAGAAAGCTACTAAAAACAACAGCAGAAACTGAGGTTCCCTGTTAAGAATTAACTTAGAAATATTTTCAAAGTACAGCTTCTGCAAAGACTGTGCCATTCTAGCTGGAACTGTACAAAATAAAAACACTGCCCTCAGCACAAAAAAAAAGCTATAGATTCATTTTCTCATTCTCTGTGCTGCAATATCTGCAAGAATAAGACAGTGAAATATTATTTTAGGAAACAAATGTGAACCATCCCACTGTAACCCTTCATTAAAATCAGATCTTTTTTTTTTTTTTTAAGGAGACAGCTCAATCAACCATTACAGTTTAAACACTTTTTGCATGATGTCTTGCCTCTACCTATATAATAAAAATGTGGTAAAAGTGCTAAGGGCAGTAGGCATCTGTTAGAAAAATGAGCAATATAACTGCACACATGCCATCAGCCATAGAAAGAAAATATTTGAAGTAACTGTAGATCCTTTAGGGACAATAAGCTTGATTATCTACTACCTCAAAATGTAGAAAAATGTTACTGCAAATGAAAGATGCTCCTGTTCAGATGGGATAGCATTGTATGGCTGCTCAGTGGATAGCAAAGAGGCAAAGAAAAATGTGCAAGCTCTTTTTATAGAGAAGATATTGCACAGAATAAAGCAGGGAAAATTTAATCTTAGACCACACAACTGAACCTTAGTTTTTTGGTCTTTTTGAGTGTGTGGTTACCCCTGCAAATACTGACATTTTCTGATTTCAGGAGTAAAGCCATAAGCAAGAGCAGTCTGCCCTGCTGAGCAGTTTTCACTCATTAGGTACCATTAATGTAATTTACCCACCTATATTATAGACTTAATGCAATAATAAATATTGTTCTCTGAAGTTTCAGCCTTTTTCTCCACTATCTGAAGAGGAAATTTAGAGGTTCATTGTTGATTAAGCAACAGACATTTACCTAAATATGGTTAAGTGTTTATCATTGTAAATGGCAAACTCTTCTTTTGCATCCACTTAAATGTGAGTACAGAAGGACCTTGGATATGGATGTGTGACTGGCTTCTACCAACGTAGGATGTACAAGGCACAATCCTTAGATCTCAATTTTCTATTTCTCAAAGTCCAGTCTTTAAAACTTGCTTAGCCTTATCTCCTTTCTCATTTTTCTAATCTATGTAAAGTTGTTATATTTCTGTTGGCCCTTCTAATCTCTAATGGCAGCAGAAATGCATATTAGTGTAATGTAAAGGATAGTTGATATTTTTCCAAGTTTTAATATGTTATTATTCCAAATGAAACGCAATTTTTTCAAGATATGATGGGCACTGTATAAAAAACAGAAATATATATCAAATTGTTTCATTATTTAAATTTATAACCAGGAAAAAGATGATTAATGCTTGGCTTCAGGTTTATTAATTGCTTTTAAATCACAAAATTACTAAACACTTTAAAAAAAGACATGGTGCTATCTCATGCCTTAAACGGTATACACTCCTAAAGTATGAGAGCTTTCTGATTTCAAAATTACTAAATAGAAAAATGAATATTAAAGAATCTGGTCCAGATCTTCAAGCTATGGAAATGGATAGTTTCAGTGATGGCAACATGATCAACAGTATATCAGGTCTTCTGAATGTTTTGGAAATCTGTTCTCCTAATTACACTGGCCTCTATAAACACAGCCTGGATAATTAAAGGGCCTCACACTCCAAGTGGTACACCTCAAAATTAGACCCCTAGAGATCTGCTGCAACAATGCCATTAGTCAAAAAGTGTTCTGAGTCAAGCCTAAATCAAATGTGGACTGGCCTTCGGTTTATTGGCAAAATATGTCTACCTTTTAACAACCTATCATGCAATATAGCTTCAGGAAGAATGAGTATCATGTAACAGTGAAAATAAATTTGAAGATAAACAGTGGGGAAAAGAAGACGTATAACTCATATTTAGTTTAACTCAAATCAAGAAGTATTTTATTGATTTATTAATGACAAAGGATTAGCCATCAATGAGGGAACCACATGTTCAGGATAAATACAAGAAAAAAAGATGAAGTACAGCACTGGATACTGGACAAATAAGATAACATCCACCAGTTTCTAAACACCCTTCTACAACTATTGGCAAGAAAGTCTAGCTGCCCCTACACATGCACACGCTCAGTTACTAGCTCATCCTCCTCCCCAAATATAAAGTAAATAGTTCTTGCTTTATCTGTTTCATACATATATATTTTGTATGCAAAAGAATTTGTGACCCAGACCTCCCCTGCCCTGTTCCTATTTATCATAGCTCTCACCTTGATATCTCACGAACTTGGACAACATCCTATCATTTTTTTTCATTTATATACATTCAACTGTCAAATTTAAATATTCAAAAATTGCAGTGTTTGAATGGCCAGGCACAGCCAAGGCATAGCCATTATAAATGTAGAAATATGTACACAGCTTCATATGTACTTTCACATGATTGATGTTTCAAAACTTATTTTAGAATTATCTGTATCTATGGATCCGTTTGAAGCTATTTTCTTTATGAAGATAAACAGTTATTATAATTATTTGTGAAAAAAAAAAGAATTCCTGTTTAAGAACTGACTGTGTGATGATACCATATTTACTCAGAAACAGACTTATTCTGAGGATACAGTATTTTTATGATTTTCTATGATGCCATTTATTGTTAAATTGTAACTATTATTGACCTAAAACTCCATGATTTTTTTGTTTCCACATTTTGATTAGTAGTATCTATTCAGGAAGCAGTGGCCATGATTTTTTCTATTCTTATGGTTTTTTCTTCTTTTTCCTCTGCTGCCTATAAGCAATCAATTTTTAAATGAAAATTAAATTTTAACAAAACAGAAATAATGATAAAGTGGTATTATAACAATTTGTAGGGTTTAGCCTATTCAGTATATTAATCCAATTTAAAATGCATCAGTCTTTCTGTCATGTGTAGAAATGACAGAATAAACGGTTATATTGCTGAATTTACCTTTAACAATATTAAATGTTTGCTTAGTAGGTATAAAAAGCATTGCATTCTGAAGTATTATTTATTATATATACTCATCTCGTGCTTAGTGCTATGCAAACTTCTATTAGTGCACATCCATTACCTTGAGGGTTCTGTATTTTTTTGTATTTTAAACTTGGCAGAAACACCACAGTTCTAATGTACCAAATGAAGAAGTAAGGATTAATATCCAGGCTGTATGAATGCATTTAAAAGTAATGTACACTCTAACACAGTGGTTGTCCTTAAACACAGAGTTTGCTATCACTAAACAGATTATAACACACTGACTTTGAATATTGCACTTCATTAATCAGTTGAGTTGGCTACATTCAAAAGACTAGGCTTTTTTACTCTGGTATGTTTTATTTGACATGTGAGTAAAACACACCTATAAATAAAAAAAAAAAAGAAATTTTAGATACAAAACCAATATTTAAGAATAAAAGCAATCCATTCTCATATTTAAATAAATAAATAACTAAATATGTTCTCATATTTATTTAAGGTAAAATTTGAAATTTTAATTTATGTAAAGTACAAGTGAGTATCACTTGTCTTTAAAATAAACTGCTAAGTAGACTTTTGCTGCTTCATAAATATAGTGCTGTACTGCCATAAAGGCTGATTCAGAGATATATAATGTGAGATGCACTAAGAAGTGATGAGTATTATATTTTTTTTCCATATTCTGCAGAAAAAAAAAATGAGGTGGTATGCCATTTTGCTCAAAGAACTCAAACAGGATAAAAAACATTGTTCTTGGGAAAAACACAATCATTTTAAAGCATGGACTCACCGTATTCTGGAGGATTCCTTCACGATTTGCCAACACCAACAGTGTATCTAACCCAATTCACCTATTTCAGATTATTTATTTACATTTCAGATTCTGTCCTCTGGAGTAATCCTAGTCCATTGATATCTTTTAACTGAAAAAAAAGAGAGGTAAACACCTCTAAGGATCTGCAGACAAAAAACTGTGGTTTTTTTTTTCCCTTTGATCATGTTAATTCAGGCATCTCCTGGAAAATACAGTTTTTGGCAGTACTGGAAGGTAAACAGACCAGCTCTCCAACAGAGTGGTGTGTTAATCTGCTGCATTATTCAGAGCTCGCACAGGATTTTGGCAGACTGTATCTTGCCAATTTTTATGAGATTTACACATTAAGATGGTTATATGTATGTGTAATGGTGTGTTAATTCTTGATTATTAGGTTAGGAGAGACATTTGGTACTGCAGGTAAAGTCTCTACAGATCTGAGAGCCTTAGAGCACCAATTCTTGTAATTTTACAGTGATATTGGAAAGAAAACCACAGAATAAAGCACCTTTTTAGTATAGCTAGATGTTTATGCACCTGTTTTATGCATTGTAGTGGGAGGTATTTGAGGTATCACCAAAAGTGTGTAGTACTTGGTTATTCTGTTTATGTTAATTTAGTAAATATTTCCAGTTTCTTTTCAGATTTTGTTTCCATATCTTCAGAAGACATAATTTTACATTTTTTTTAATAAGTTAGCTTTGAAATTTAGTTCATTGAAGGTAAGAAATAAATTCAGTATAGTTCTTTCTAACATGTTCAATTACAGGGTCTTTAAAAAATATTAAGTTCACTCATAGGTTAAGATAAGTTCAGATGGTTCTTCTTAGTCTAAGCATGACACAATCTGTGTTGATAAACTTATCTACAAAATGAGGATAATAATATTTATCATTTTCATGGATTGCTATCAAGCTTTAATTAGTCCATACAGTTAACCATTCTGAGAAAGAAGATGCTTGAGTGTGAAACTCGGTTTAATGTGTTATAAGCTATAGATAAGCAATGATACACCTTAGCAAACTAGATGACTAAAAAAATACCCAACACACCAAAACTGAAGACAATAAACTCAACGTCTCACTTAATTCTTTGCCATTCACTTTAAAATACTTGGATAATGGCTTCAAACTTGGAAAAGGGTAGATTTAGATTAGAAATTAGAAAGAAGTTACTTACTCTGAGGGTGGTGAGACACTGGAACTGGTTGCCCAGGGAAGTTGTAGGTGTTTCATCACTGGATGAGTTCAAGACTAGGTTGAATGGGGATTTGCGCAACCTGGTTGTAGTAGAAGGTGTCCCTGCCCATGGCAAGGGGGTTGCAACTAGATGATTGTTAAGTCCCCTTCCATCTAAATCATTCTATCATTCTATGATTGTATGGTAATTCACCTGCAAAAGTCACGAAGAAATCCCTAGTTTTTTCTATATGTAACGGGCATATAAAACTGTGAGCTCTCAAATGCAAAAGGGTTTCTAAAGACCTCAGAAATAAAGAATTATTATTTTTTTTTAGGTTGCTTTGACTTTTAGAAAAATATTTTATAGTGATATTTGACTAGCTTTCTCCTCCCTCATGCTGTAGTGGGACAACTGATTTTGGTATTTGAGTTTATTGTTCCCTTAAAAATTTTGAGGAATTCGGTTCATTTATTGTATGTTTATATGTTTCACGTAAATTTTATTTGGTTCAGTAGCTTTGATGTCCGTCATATTTCTGAGATACTACTGATGATCTAGTCTTAAATTCAGATCATAATGTTCTAATAAATTAACCTCATATTTGAAGAAATGTTTAAGTTTCTCATCAAAGAAACTTCTGTTCCTGGATATATTTATGTAAGTTGTATACCATGGAAATATTAGAAGATTGAATATTCTGAGGTACCTAATTTA
This sequence comes from Chloroceryle aenea, assembly GCA_013399075.1. Taxonomy (NCBI): domain Eukaryota; kingdom Metazoa; phylum Chordata; class Aves; order Coraciiformes; family Cerylidae; genus Chloroceryle; species Chloroceryle aenea. Next base: position 16,451 of record VWZY01004183.1, read on the forward strand.
TGAAAGCACTTTTGCTGGTTTGTACAAAGCAGGTTCAAGAAATAAAATGAGCTATTGACCTTCTTTTTGGTTTCTGTTCCCTATCAAAAATGCAAATGCTGCAATGCAGAACAACTTCTCTCATTACTATTTCTGTAACCTTTGCTAAGGAACCAAAATTTCTTCTGCTCTTCATTTATATTTATATCCCTTTATTTCAGTATAACTACTTGAGTGTGCATTATCACTACCATGTGCTCAATTTATGCCTGAAGCGTCCAGAAACAACGGTTCCACAAATCAAGTTTAAGCAGGCTCCATCTCTGGCTGCTGTTCTACTCCAATACATTCCAAGTGATTAACACCACCTGTGGCACTCCTAATTCACAGCAGCAGACAATTATATCCCTTGGATACTCATTATGGGTAATTATTCCCATGACAGACTATTAGATATGGGTTGTGAACATCTCAGCTGTAAACTTTTTTTCACAATTTTATTTTAATTCTGATATTACCATTCAGGGGCATATTTGGAGAACAAATCAGAATGTTACATTAATGGTATGCTTACAACACGCAAAGGATTCATGTTTATTGCTGGAGTTGTAGTCAGGTTCATTATTTAAATATGTGCTTAAAGGTGATTTTAAATTTACCGTTACGAGATTACTTTATTTAATTCTTTAGTACAGAGGTAATAGCAGATCCTGCTGATAAAGTGACACTTGAGGCAGTTAGAAACTAACAGGTTTTGTTTTAAAGACTGTCTACTCTTCTTAACAATTTTTTTTTTCTTTTTTCTTTTTTTTTTTTTTTTTCTTNTTTTTTTTTTCTCCTGAATATACAAGCCTTATCCCTTATAAGTATGTAGGGAAATTCTCAGTGTGAAAGAAGATTTAACTCAAAGATAAAAATGAATAAAACTTTCCTGTTGCTGTAATTTAATTTTAAAGATCCATTTTTTAAATGAAATAACAGGATTTAAAATGCTCAATCATAAACTCTTTGATTTCCTATCACGTAAGATACAGTCTTATGTGGAAAATAAGCATGCTCTGAGTCTGAATTGGGATAACTTCAATTTCAGACAGGACCAAGTGTACTGAAATCAATGGAAATAAGATAACAAATGTAAATATAAAAAGATGAACAATCAATTCTTTTTGGTATATTCATTTTAAAGATGTCCATTTCTATAAAACTGACAATATTAGGTTAAAGGATAAGGAAAAAAAGGAAGAAATCATTTTGTTTATTATATTGAAAAAAAAAAAGTGGAGGGGATCAATATATTAGAACAAATGAAAACATAAAATAACCTAGAATTAAAAGCAGAAATGTTTGCACATCATGTGGACATAGCAGTCATGGTTTCATTAATAAGGCTGAATTCAGGTTAGATTTTCTGTATTGACTTAACCTCTTTGATAAATAGGAATAAAACTGTTTCTGCGATACTCTCATCAGGATCTTCACTCTAACCCTAGGCCATTATTGAATAAGTAAAACCTTTAGCTATTAATTATTGCTGATTCTACTTCTGAGCAGAGGGACAGACTAGGTCAGCTGTTAAGACCTTCATGCTTCTTTCATATGATTTACTGAACTTTTTTAATCCTTCAGGCATATCACAAGTGTTGTTGAAATGTGCAATATGACAGAAATACATGGCAAGCTACAGCTGCCCTTAGCCCAAGCTCAAGCTTAGCCTTATGCTTTAGTAAAAATCTGCTTGACATCTGTAATGGCAAAGTAAGATAAAATTCACAAAATTCAGAAGAAACAGAACAAATCGGAAACCCATTACTGCAGACTAAATGTCTTATGTGAAGAATCTAGGAATGATGAACAGGATCCTACTCTGTTGCCCGTACAGTCTGACTTTACCACAACTTATCATGTGCTGCTGCATCTCTCAGAGAGACTGAAGTCACGGAAGCAAATGGGATTTGTACAGAATCCGCGTGCACTATAGGCTTTTACTGTGTATCGAATAGCATGGAAATTTGAATCAAAGCTATGACATCTTGCAGCCAACAGTGTGGACATGAATAGCACTCTCAGAGAGTTTCTTATAACTTTATATTCTTCAGTCAGCAGAAAACAGCATAGATTCCCTAAAGACTTACTCGTACTGTGCCATAAATTGAGAGTGGGAAACAGCATTCCTTTGAAACTTATTCCTGAGCTCCTCTAAGCAAAACTTATTTTCTTAGCCTCCTTTGACAGGTAAACTATGCCATGGAAAATATTTATGAACTTACCTGTCATATTTGAGGATTGTCCTCAGGTACCTCTCAGGTAAGGTGATTTTTATTTTTTTTTTTATAATAAAGCAACATCCAATTTCATGGGGCAGATTGCCTCCAGGAATTCACTGTATCTATACAAGTATGAAAATAAACATGCTCAATAAGCAATGTATCAAAACATGTAGTAGATATGTCTTACATTTATGAAGATGATGCTTTGGTAGAGTTCTTTATAGAAATACAAGGTTTATTTTCTGAACATTAGTGAGAGATTTATATCCAAATACCTTTCATGAGCTGAGCTCTTTTCTGTATTTACTGAAATGAATAGGATAACTAACAAAACTCCTTTGGTATCTAAGCCAGAAATCAAACCCATATTTTAGAGAAATAATGATTCAAGATGCTTACTGTTAACATTTATGATCTATAATTTCTTTTCACCATCACAAACCTAAATTCTAACACTAAAATTCCCTGAAATTCAAGGGGAAGAGGGGGAAAGAAAGCAGGGGGATAAGAAAAAAAGCCACTTTGGAATAGAAGTTTCTTGGAATAACTTGACTTTACAAGCCAGGTTTCACCCTTAATTGTGAAGGACTTTGCTGAATCTGTTACAGAAACAAAGCAATACTCTTCTTTTCCTTTGGTCAGACATAAAATTTCAGTATTACTCATTGAAGTCAGTCAGACTCAAGGCAAAAGTCTGGACACTAGTAGTCTACAGAGTGCTTTTGCTCTTCTCACTTCATCCATCACAAGTCAATTGCAAAATCGTGTCAGCTTATAAGAGCACATAAGGTGTAGAAAGCAATTGCAGAATACTTAATGGCCATATACCAAAGATTTTAAAGTTCAACAGCACCATCAGAACAGTCTGCTGAAGAGCCGTCCTCTTAGAATAACCTGGAAATTAACATTAAACTCCAAGGACACTCTCTTCTACATGCATATCTAAGTTAGTATGGAGGGCTCAGAGTTTATTGTTCAAGCACCGATAGGCAGCCTATGGCTTCACTGGCTTTTCTCATCATGAAAACTTATTTTTTATATCAAACTGAAAAGATTGACTAGACTCTATTTTAACCCCTTCCTAAAAAAAATATTGTCTTAATATAGTGGACTAAATTTCTTAATCTGTTAATGAAAGGCTGCCTTGCTGGCTATCCAAACTGAACTTTCTTATCATTTACAATACATTGCTTTCTTCTTTATAGTGTAGTTCATTTGTATTGGTAACCTTTGTTTTTTATTTCCCCTAGAAAGTCATATTTTTAAGTGATGAACAAAACTTGTGGAGCATGAGTTAAATGTCTTCAGAGCTGTTAGAAGCAGTGCAGGCTCCCTTTCATACTCTTTTTTCTGTTACTGACAAAAGGTCTTTTAGACTTCAAATCTATTCCAACTGTGTTTATAGAAGAAACAATACTATCTGCCAGTCATTTTTTCCATATGTTGAGATCACTCTATTAAGAGCAGCATACCTAAAAACAGACCTTCAGACAGTATTTCTTTTATGTCAGTTACTGAGAAGGAACTACCTAGTAACTTGGAAATGATGTTATTTTCATTTCATTTGCATAGAGACCACTGAATACCCAAAGTAAGTTCTACCATTGCAATGACAGAGTACTGAAGAGATGTTTGCATACTTCAAGGATTTTTAACACCATTTTATTCTACTAACACAAAAAATAATTTTGACAGATGTATTTTAGCAATGTAACAGTAAAATGAAATTTTAAAACTTGAAACCATTTCGAGAACAAATAACAATTATTATAACATATTTATATAAAAAGGAATGATATTTTGAACATTCCTCTTTTTAAGAAAGGTAGTTAACTTTAAGCACGGTTTCTACTTCTTATCAAACTTTCACATATCAAATGATAGTATCAGTACTTTCAGAATTCATGATTCTATTTATGACATATTCATTTTCAATTTACTAATTTCCTAACTGGGAAATGATATTTGTATGTGAATTGTGATGCATAAATGAAAATGAAATGTAGAATCATAGAATCATA